>JBBYHK010000013.1:12789671-12905782 GCA_038382065.1 Adansonia grandidieri | reverse complement strand
ACCTATTTCGGTAAATAATCTGATTTTGACTTATTTTCGTAAATAAAAAAAAATTATATTATTTATATAAAAAAGCCCACCTTTGTCTCATTCCGTCGAAATTCAATACTAAGACCGCGAAAAGCAAGAGTGTTTCAGTGGCAATGGCCAACACTATACATGCCCATTTCCACTCCACACCCGTCTCCCCCCCCCCCCCCCAAAAAAAGGCTTTTGCCCCTTCATAGAAAACTTATGTCAGCAGAGACAGGGAAACATATGATCTAGTTTGGTTTCAAATTTAAATTTAGCAGGCTATTAGTGAAGTAAAAGGCAAATCAAGTATTGTGCTTTCTCTTTCAGATGATGTGAAAAAAAGGGGCTTTCCTGTGAAGGAAACCGGGGAAGTGTTGCATTGCATTGGATTTTTTTATTAAAAAAATCAGGAAAGCTAATGTTACAAGTGTCGTCGAGAGGTTGGCTTGCTAGAATTTGTGGGATCCCGATTATATAAATTGAGGTAATTTAGACCATTAATCATTTTTTTTACCCAGAAGCTTTCCTTACCTGTTCTATTATCAAATTAAAAATGTGGGTCTACTTCTACTTTTGCTCGTCTCTACTTGATAATTAGCATGACCTTGGCCTGAGGGGAGTAAAGTGACCCTAGAGGCAGCTAACAAAACTTTGTTGCCGATGATTTGGGTGGCAATTAAATTCTCACTTTCTCCCACGAAACATCCGGAAAGAAAATGTTTAAAGGAATTCAATTCAGAGAAAGGATTCCACTGTTCTGTTCTGTATTGAAATCTTTACAAAGTAGCATCCAGTTAACGTTTATAGTACGTTGCGTGCATTCGATTCCAGGCCAGGTTTTTTTTTTTTTTTGCCCCTGAAGATGCCACGTTTGGAGTGCGCTGGTCAGATAAGTTCAGTATTTAGGCCCGAAGAAATATGGGAACTCGAGAACAGCTAACCTTAAATTCAAAATAAGCCATCCTTTCTACTTTGACCTTTTTTTTCTTTTTCCTGGTTTTAGACTGTCACTTTTGACTTCTGCACCCAAAAATGAACTCGATTATATACCCTTTAATCATCTGTGGTCTCAAAAGGCAAGCAGTGTCCCAATTCCTTTTTATTTTATTGTTTCCTGGATGAACAATTAGCTTCCTTGTTTAATTATCAGAACAGTCTTATTATATTATATATAAGATTTTGTTAATAAATATTTTAAGAGTATTTTTTAAAGTTGTTATATACACTATTATCTTCATTCAATACATTTACAATTAAATGAATAAATAAAATTGTTAATAACTGCTTTTAGTACAACATTATTATTAATATCGAAACCTTTATTATAAATGACGTCAGATATATATTAATATCAAAAGGCAGGCCTGGACAGCCGCCGCTATGACAGAAATACGTAATTGTTTTTCATTGTTAACCCTGAAAAGAAAGAAAGGTGTCTGTCCATCTTCTCCACCCAATTAAAACTTTTTTGGGATTGCACAATGCCACATATATGCCAGCCACTGCCATACCAATACCATACATACAGCTAGCAGCAATGCATTCCCTTTCCGTATATTAATCTACCAGTTATATATCTTCTAGTTTTTACATGTTCTCATCTTTCCAACCCATTATTAATCAAATGTCATGCGTAAACCAAGACAAACAATGAAGAAGATCCAATACAATACAAGCACTTTCAGATAGCTAGTGAATCACACCTAAAAGACTGTCATCTAACAAAGAATAGAATATGCTTCCTCAATCACTGGAAATCATAAGCGCCGCTCTGTTAATTGTTCTTTGGACAATATCTTCTTTAACACTTCTATTTGTCTCCCTCCAAAATATGTTAGGATTACAGCTCATGCAGGATTAGAAAGTTCAAAGTTTAGCCCATGATTTAGAAACGTGCATTCATAAAGTTGAACATGAAATTTAAGATACAACTTTGGGGTCTTAGTTATATTTGTTTTTCCTTGTTATATTTCTTTCGCTCCCTGAAACGGGGGGCCAAGGGGAAAAAAGGTTTAGGGATAGGATGGAATCACTCAATAATACCTTTTTCCAACTGTTTTCTAAACGTTTCTGAAAGGGAAAATTCCAACTATCAGCTCATTGCTGCTTTCTCTCTACTACTCTAAGACTAACAGGCCTGGAAACAAACCAGATCATGTACCATTAACAATTAATGCAACAATAACAAACTAAAAGCGGATATACTTAACATTCAGCACTCTTACAAAGAAAAATCTCTTTCTCGGGGCAAATATATGTTAGCTCGCCTTTTGGACCCCCAAAGACTTTGACTTGATGAACATTCTCCCATAAGCATTCTATACCTAAAGAAACCCTCAACATAAACGAAATTGCTTTTGGCGTTAGATAGAAGGGAGCCACAAAGGTGAATTCCCTGACCTCATCGCAGCTTCTGCTTCTGATTAGGTTCAAATCTAAAAATACAAATTGAGTTGACTCCTCACTCAAACTGATCCTCAGCCACAATCTACTTTCACTTACAACATTATGCAAAGTGATTGCAAGTGGTATAGAAGTAGGGATTCCAGGAATAAAAGGAAGAGGATTTTCAGAATCATTGCCAGGAACTTCTAATTTTGCGTTTATGCACCTGGGACTTCCGTCTAACACAAACTGCTGGAGGGAAAAGGAGTCAAGTAACTTCTTGAAGAGAAGTGCCTTACAGGTACTACCACTGCTTGAAGAGCCAGCATCATGCAATGATTTCTTAACTTCAACCATAAAATGAGACGGCTCAATAGATCCCTCCTTGTGGAGAAATTCTTCTACACGGGAAATTGTAGACGACAAAATTTTCATGGCAGTAACACAACAGCAGATCTCCATTTTGGACAACCTCAAAAGGCAAGCCACAACGACTAGTTCCAAGATTTGCAACTCCTCTCCTTTGGACAAACCGATGAACCTATTCCTGATTTCCCTGAGCCTTCTGTCTAATTTTGCTAATAGAAGCTCAAATTTTTCCACCCCATAAGGATTAAGCTTTTTTGTTGGCATGAGGTGCTCCCATACTGCAGCAAGCAATTTTGTAACTCGGAGGTACTGCAGAGTAAATGCTACAGCACCAGCAGATCCAGGGGAATCTGTGGTAAATGATGCCACTTCTTGCTTACAGGCCCTGCTAGAGTCAAAGATAGCAAAACAAACTTATGGTACATGGACAGTCCAAAATGACAGTTAATGCTTCTTATAAAATGAATCATTAATTTGGCTATGCACATGAAGTAGGTATATGATTCCACGTGTTCAATTTAGTATCTTGTACAGACCACTGAACAATAATTTATATAACAAAACAAAGCGACATTGCATAAAACAAGATTATGAAAAATCAGGAAAGGTTTCCTCTCAACAGAAACAAATATACATACATATATATAAGGATGAACTCTAAATCTGTAAATAATGAATGACATATATATATATATATATCCTTGATAATTTATTAAATCAAATGTTTTACCCTTAATTAATTATTTTCGTATTGAATTGAAACATTGAATTTTTTTAAATATTTTCTTGTTAACATTAACATCAAAATATTTATTAAGCTTTCCTTTATAGATACTTTTTTTACATTGGACTATCTATTAACTATTTGTTTCATAACTAACCTCAAACACTATTAAAATAAATTATACTTAATAAAATTTAAATTTTATCTTAAATTATTAAGCCATGATAGAATTTCATCTATTAAATTATTGTAGAATTCTTTTATAGAATTTACTACAATATTTTGTATAAGTTACCTTTTAATTAAGATAAGCCATGATTCATTGTAGATAATTTAACAGGAATCATCTATTCAAGTTAAATAAGTTTAATTAGTTCAACTATTTGATATAAAAATTATAGATCTACACTATGCTTTATGGTGAAAACTATTATTATTATTATTATTATTATTATTATTATTATTATTATATAATTAAAAAATAAAAATTTTATTTCAAATTATTATATTGATACATTATATAATTGACATGCAAAGCATGTGTAGAATAAAATGGTAGCGATAAAATGCATCAAGGAAAAAATAATTAACCACATTACTTACCTAATAGCCTTCAATGCTTCATTTGTGCAGCCTAATTGTACCAATGACCACAAGTCCTTGACCTTTCTAAAGATAAGGTTTACATAATTTCTTAATTTAGCATGCCCCCCCAGCTCATATTCTGCATGAGTAGCAGACTTTCCTAAACTCAACAGTTTCCAATGACGATGGTCAGGGGTTCCACCTTTTAGCCACAAAGGCATGCTGACAGGACTACCAACCTTAGAACAGAGATGAGTTGGGATATCACCTTCTACGGTCGGCAATGCCTCTTTTATTTTGAAGTCAGCAAGAGAAATGGTCGAGGATCTACTGCACTTGGATAAATAAGCCAAAAGCATTTCTTGGTTCATAACATCACTTAAAGCATAAGAGATTCTCCCAAGCCATGTAACTGCATAAGAAAATATTCTAGGCGGAACAACACGAACATCCTTTTCGTGTGACAGTGGCGCTGATATGGCCAGCAGAAGAAATGCTGCTACCCTTGTACTATCAAAGCCCAATTTGCCTCCAAAAGCTGGCTCCAGCTGGAGTAAGAAAATAAGGTTTAGAGATTGAATAATCAATGTCATTTCACAAATAGTCACAACATAAGACAGCGATATATTGATTGTCCACATTGCTTCAATGCTTTGTTGACTTCACTGCTTTAATCAGCATCAATATACTTAATTCGTTATCCTGTAGAAGTTTTGTTTTTTAGGTGTCTGAAATGATGTAAAGATTGGTCAATTCTGCCCATGTGCTAGAAAGATCCATGGTAACATAAACTTCTTCATGTACGAAACAACTGATGCATCATTTAGAAAATATGTGCAGTCTCACTATACAAATTTTAATAAAAAAGCATGCTCATACCATGTTAATGATACTGTTCTTTTCATAGTTGAGCAGATAATGCCATCAAACTAGAACCAATACATAAAATAGCATTCTAAAATCATGCTAACCTCTGGAGAAACCTCTTCAATCATGGGAACTATGAACTTCCCATGATTTCTCCCAATATGAAACAGAACAGAGAAGACATCAACTTCATCCTGTGAACTCAACCAAATAAGTGGAAACAAAAAGCAATAACAGATGGATATAGCTGCTGGGAATCAAGTAAAGGACAAACTGAAAATATATAAGGCACAGCCCAAAAAGCCACTCGAAGGTGCAAACTGAAAAGAAAAAATATAACAACCTGTGGATATGTCTCCAAATTCCCAAGAAGGCCACCAATACACAATTTAAACAACTCGAACTTCGGCAGCTTCACTAATTTGAGTATTTTCCTAGCCACAGATCTTATGACAGAACTGCTGTCAACAAGGGTGCTCAGAAACTGCCAAATCAGGCAACAACGATGGTTAAGTAATGATGTCTATCTTTTAAATATGAGATACCTGGTCCTGTACAGAGAAAGAATTCTACAGTTATGTACCACAACTTAACAACTAAGTTGCAACCGTAGACAATTTTTCTGATGGCTTCGCCAAGGGAAAGAAAGAGAGTGAGTGAGAAACATCAGAGAGAACAAAGGTCTTAGTGATCACTGAAAAAGTAATTTGCTCATAGAATTATCTGCATTGACCGGGACCATTATGAAGCAGTGTGGTTTGATAAATTTACAGTGGTGACATCAAACAAACTATTCCAAAATCTATCTGCACCTTGCCCCGTGTCTCACGCTCATCAATTGTAATTTAAACTAGGCATGTAAAAAATTTAGATATTCTACACACAAGGGGTAAAAAAAGAAACAACCTTACCCTCTGAATGTGTATTTCTTCAACTTTTAGATGATCGCTTGTTGCCATGTGATGCATTGTATCCAGAGCTTGTAGCCTGACAATCGTTGAATCATCATTCAGCATGTCCATCAGCAGGTTTAAGGCTTCACCAGCAAAGCGCAAAGAGAAGACAGTGAGCGTACGCAAAGAGTAACAAGCAGTCATTCGTACCTTCAGATTAACCACAGACAGCATCATAATTAAAAGTCATGCCAAGGGGAGAATTGCCTTTGAACTGCAAGAAATGACCTAACTTCAGAAAAAGTCAAAGTATGTTCTATCAATGACTGCCATAACTCTTCTATGCTGTATATTATGTGTCTACCATATCACGCTGAGAGTTCTAGCTAGTTTAAACATATACCCAAATACACCCATCTCATTCAACAGAACCATGGTACATAAAACTGGAAGGACCATGCCAAGCCAAAACCTCAAAGTGCTGGCAAACTGCTTAGATATGGAGTGGGATAGAGGACTAAGTTGATCCAAAAAGGCCAAAAGTTAAAAATACCAGTCTCTATGAGACATAGCAATTGTACAAGTAATAAAACCAAGGATAACTACATAACCAACAAAATTTTACCTCAGCGAACTCATCCTCAAGCCCATGTATAAAAGCTCCAGCAACAGCAGAAGCTGAAGTGTCAAGCCCTTCAATTGGTTTGTAGATTTTATCTTTGTTGATCCCTAGGACTTTCTTGTACAAGGTTTGTAGCAAGATACCTTCAGATACAAGTCCTATCTTCCCTAGAGCTCCAAAGGCTTCTAGCCTTACCTCTATACTCATATCTCTTACCATAGAGCAAAGCTGCAAGCATATGTGAAGAAGAAAAAAAAAAAAAAAAAACCAAATAAGAGAAAAAAAATGCTTAAAATGCCATATAAGGTTGACAACTTGACATGAATTCAAGTAAAATGCTTAAAATGCAGAATGCAACATAAAAATGCGATCCACATTAATTCCAAATTTTAAAGTTTCTTTACATAAAATAGGTGAGCAGAAATAGCACCGTAAATACAAGGGCATAATTTTTTTTCTTTTCAAAAATACCTGGATAAATACTGCATCTGACGACTGTTGCTTGTTCTTGTCTTCACTGGATATTACAAGTAGTTTACCCCAGTCACAGACCTGAATTCAGAAAACAACGAGAGAAAAGAGAAAATCAGAATTGTGCAAATTAAAAATTGGCTATCAATTACATTGTAAACAATATCTAACAAAGAAACTTGGAGGACAGAGTATTTTACAGCGCGAACTGCTGCAGATCTGACGTAATACTCTGTGTCACGGAGCAGCTCAACAGAACGGCAATAGCATCCCTCGATAACATCACGATCAACAAAATCACTATTCTTACACAGTTTCACCAAGCCATCCAAGGCTTCTTTCCTCACATAGGGATACGGATCCCTTGTAAACCCTAGAAACACGGCTAATAACACCGATTCCCTAATGACAAGCTTCTCAGCATTTCTCAATAGGTACAAACGTACAGAAACCGAAGGACCGAGGCAGAGGGAAACGAAGCGAGCAGCATCAATGTCATTTTCGGAGGAAGTGAGTGAAAGAAGTGCGGAGAGTGACTCGCCAACAAGGCGAGGCGAAGCGGAAGAGAAGAGCGAGTCGGAACGGAGCAAGTCGAGGGCAAGAGGAGATAGGTGGGGGCGGTGGGAGGAGAGGTCGGTGAGGAGCTTAACAGCGTGGTGTTGGAAGACGGAGTCGCGAGTGAGTTGAAGAGAGCGAGTTAGGGCGTCGAGGACCGAGGAAAGTGTGGAATCGGAGGTGGTAGGGTTGATAATGAGGGATCTGAGGGAAGGTAGGGTTTGGGAAGAGAGGGGTTGATTATTGTTGAGGGATTGTTCGATTGAATTCTTAAGGTGCTGCTCCATTGCCGACTAAACTCAACTCCTGCACTCGGGCTCTGCAACTATGCCAAAAAAAAGAAATTTGATTTTTGAATTTGGGAAAATTGGCAGGAATTTTCGGTTTGTCATTTCACGGCGAATCGTTTCGTTTCGCTTCGCTCCGCTTGATGCGCCAATGGTGGCTGCTCATTGGACCAACATTCCCGCCTAATCCTATAGTGCGGCAAAATTTTTTTTTCCTTTTAAAGTTTTAATATATTTGGTAAGGAGTTTTTTTTTTGCTATTTATTTTTGTCAATACATTCAAAATGAAAAGTAAAAATTAAAAGATAAATTTTATCCAATTCTTTTAGTTTTAATCATTATTCACAACAACTCCGTTGGTTTGAAATTGAACATATCTCTCGCCTAAAAAAAAATAAATAAATAACTGAGAGGTCAAATTGGTCATACCTTCAACGTGACACGCACCCACTATTCACTTGACCACTTAAGTTAACCACGACCACCACAGTCTAAAACGCCAGCCATCGAAAAAACTTCCTATGCAGTTTGTAGCTTGTAATTGAGTCCATCATCAGCTATATATATATATATATATATATATATATATTCCTTTTGAACAACATCAATATTTAATACATTCGCGAAGATAGATAAATGTTAATCCTATAATAATATTTAATTTTGAAACTTTTAATTGATTGAGTAAAATTAAAAATAATCATAGGTTAAATTGAAATAAATTTTTATTTTTGAACTTAAATTTTAACATCTAAACTTGACTTAAAATAAAAAAAAAAAAAAAAACTTTTAACTTCGAATTGTTTCACCCTAAACTTAGCTTCATTTTGAAAAATTTATTAACTAAATTAAATATATATGACAAAATATTGTAAAATATAAAAAATCCTAACTAAAACATATAAAAACAATGGCTATAAAATTACAAAAATATATATATTTTTTAATCCTAAGTAAAATTGTTGAGCTCTGTTAAATTTTATCAGGAAGCTATTCACATCTTTCATTTTTTAAAACCAAGCCGACAACGCTTTAGCCCAAATCAAATATAAATGGGTTACCGTTTAGATGGCCGTCGTTCGGTGGTCAAAATTAGCTAGCTCCGTATAGAAGCCCGGGCAGGCCAAGAGGAGCGACAGCCTATTGGCTGGCTGGGGAGTTGAAGGGGAACTTTGGTAACTAGGCACTCCTGGGCCGCCTTTTATGATATTGGTAGATAGGGATAGCGGAACTAGGGAATTGGAAGTCAGTGCGGCAGTTCGTAGTAGAAGGTGAAGAAGAGAGAAAAGTCCAGTCACAACTGAGAAAGATAAGATGCCTTGCCTCAACCTCTCAACCAACGTGAACCTGGATGGCGTTGACACTTCATCCTCTCTGAAGCAACTTCTTCTGTTGCCAAGCTCATCGGCAAACCTGAGGCCGCATGGTTTCTCGTTTCCCCTCTCTTTATTACTACTTTCCATTTCTACTATATCTGTTTCTCCAATTTCTGAATCTTTAATTTCTGTTTTGTAGTGTTGGATACAAATAATCTTTATTATTATTATTATTATTATTATTGCCAAGAACCCATCATCTTTAATTTAGAAATTTGTTTATTGAAATAATATGGGAAATACTGCGCCTTGGTTGGTATGGTGCTGTGGTCTCGGTCTTGGTTGTTCAAGATGTATCCTATTTGGTAAAACCCTTTAACGTTAGTGATCAGGATCATTACTTATTTAAGGATTTCTTTAAGATGGGTTCTTGAGAGGGTACGACACGTATGCATGCATGCTTCCTTATGTAGCCGCTAGGAACTAAACTTTTTTTTTTTTGTACTTTATCACCTTAAGATCCCTTAATGAAAGACCAGTTGATGCGTATCTTATTGTGGAGCTTCTAAGCTAAGTACCTTTGCTTCTTCTCGCTTTTGTCAATTTCAATGCTAGAAAAGAGCAACAACTCAATTTTCTCACAGCATGAAAGGACTATTCTAAACTCTGCTTCTGTTTCTTGTCTGAACGAGGCTTTTGCGATATGCTTGTACACGTGTTTGCAAATATTTTATCACCTTTTTCGATTCCAACACCATTGCAAGTGTAACATAAGAATTTCATCAAATTTAGGCTGGATGCTGGTTGATGCCTGAAGAGTTTTGCATGTCCTAAATTGTTAATTTCGTAATAATTACCATCATCTTCTCTATTTTACTTGTGTCCATTGTAGTTCATCAAGCAACAGTGAATGCTTTACTGTTCTACTTGTATATGACTTGTGGATGGCTTTGTTAGACGTAGGCATCACCTATAGCAGTGAGAGAAATATGCTTATGGTTCAAGTGATTTATGCTCTTATTCAAATACTCTTGCTCTGTTCCTTTTTTGTTTCTGTCTCCTATTAACAAGCTAGAAGTAACTTTATGCTGTTCTCAGTATTGCATGTTCATCCATGGCACATATGGTTGTTGATATGCAGTATGTTATGATTGTGTTGAAAGGCTCAGTGCCCTTGTCATTTGATGGTATTGAGCAGCCAGCTGCCTATGGCGAGCTGGTATCCGTTGGCGGCCTTAATCCAGATGTGAACAAGAAACTGAGTGCTGCAATCGCTGCAATCCTTGAAACCAAACTACAAGTGCCTAAGTCACGGTTCTTCCTCAAATTCTATGAAACCAAGGCAAGCTATCTCTTATTTCTTAATTGTCAGGAGGATGGCTTATTGTCGTCTATTTGTCTCTTCTCATTGCATTTCCCTGTTTTTTTAGGCACATCAAAGCCAAGAATATGCACAATGTTTGCATTCTTTACACCAGCACTAGATAATGTAAATTAATCTTTTCCGTTTCATACTATGAGCATTGCTCTCTTTCCTGTGAGTCCAACTTATGCCATTTCTTTGGCCTGTGATGATATTTACAACTCATTTGTGGCACTTGCTACTTGATGGTGCTGATACTTTTCATTATTTTGCAGGGTTCCAACTTTGGATGGAATGGATCCACCTTCTGAGTCTGGTGAGGTCTGAATTTCTCGAAACATCGATGTTGTCTGTTCAGAATGCTTTATTTTTATTGTGAATTGTTGGAAAAAAAAAATTGGGAACACTTGGCAATGTATTATGTTGTTTATCTATGTGTTTATTAGGATCATTATATGCAAACATGAATGCACACTAATTTGGCAAGGAACTTTATGTTGTCTTGGCACTAGGCCGTATGAATTTATGGCACATGATTCGATATTGGAGGGAAAACCACTTTATTTTGTGAACCGATCATCTATTAGTTTGATCTATTAGAGATAATGTTGAACTATGTGCTGCATGGTTTTTAGAGGTCTAGCGATAGTTCGGAGCTCATTCCTATGCCGTTGTAACTTCTTACTTCCTCTGCCCTGCCCTGCAATGCGCTTTTCTGAGTGCTGCTTGGAAAAACATGTTAAAATTCGTAGCCAGCTAACGAGTACATCGATTCAAACTGACTACTATACCAAAATTTGACTAAAAGAAAAACTAACAAGCATTTAAAAAAAAAGGCCAAAAAGTTAAAGATAGATTTGTATGTTTGACAGCCAGACAGAGCCAGGTAAAAGGAAATTTAGATTTCGAAGTGGGAATATCGGGATAAGATAAAAATAAATAAATAAAAGAAACGAAACGTAAGAAATCTAACTGCATACAAATTGTCACAAGTCTTATTGGGCTTGAAGTATCGAGGGTTGACAAACAATTAACTAGGCGCTCCACCGAGGAACAAACAATAGAAAAGTAAGTTCTGAGTAGTGATTAATGAATCACGAGGGCTTGGCTAAGTTGTTTGAATTTACAGTTACAACAGACGAGACGAGAAGAGAGGAAAGCAATTAAACATTATTATGTGAAAGTAGTACCTACACCTTTACATAATTTTGTTTATTAATTAAATAATAATAATAATAATAATAGCAGATGAAATGTGAGGGAATATTTAATTTAGGTCCACTCATCAAAATTAACTTGCCAGCCAGCAAATGCCTGTCGCCGATCTGTAACGACCAACAAGAATAAAACAAAACAAAGGAAAGGAAAACACGGAGAGTGGTGCAGGGAAGAACGTCTTTCTCCCTTTCCTTCCCCACAGCACGCCCACCCCCTTACTTAGAATTCTAATAATAAAATCTAATTATCTAAATCTAAAATTCTAAATACTCCCCCCTCCCCCGCCCCCCAAATCTCTCTCTCTCTCTCTCTCTAAACTCGACCAGGCCAATCGAAACGCGAAATAGAACACTCCCCTCTCCTTCACACACATTCTTCTACCCTCCAAAACAATCTCTCAACCGCCGGCAATGTCCTCAGCTCACCCGTCTTCCCAGTCTCCATTGCCCAATCCGCCGAATCTCAACCACCCCTCCCCACCCCCGCATTTCGCTCTTTCATCTCCCATCTCAATGATTCCCTCCGCAACGCCCTCTCCCACCGCCCTCCCTGGTCTGAACTTGTGGACCGTTCCGCCTTCTCCAAGCCTGACTCCTTCTCCGAAGCTACCCTCCGTGTCCGCAAAAATTACTCCTATTTCCGAGTCAATTATCTGTTGGTGATTGCTCTCACTCTTGCCTTTTCTCTTCTTTCCCACCCCTTTTCCCTTCTACTCCTTCTGGGACTCCTTTGCTCCTGGATCTTCCTCTATCTCTTCCATCCTGCTTATCAGCCTCTCGCCATCTTCGGCCGCACCTTCTCCGACCGCGAGACCCTCGACATCCTCATCATCTTTAGCGTCTTTGTTGTCTTCCTCACCTCCGTTGGATCTCTTCTCATTTCCGCTCTCATGGTTGGATTCGGACTCGTCCGTGCTCACGGCGCCTTCAGGGTTCCTGACAATCTCTTCTTGGCCGAGCAAGAACCAGCAGCTACCGGTCTCTTATCATTCCTAGGTGGTGCTGCCTCCAATGCTGCCGCTGCTGTTGCTGCTCGTGTCTGAATCTGATCCACTGATCCACCTTTCCGAATCTTGTTCTCTAGGGTAATACATATCGCTTCAATTGTGATTGATTCAATTTTTCTGTCTTTTGTAGACAATAAATTTCTTATTAGTAGGAATTCTTTTTTTAATGTTATGAATAAGATTTATATAACATTGGTGAAATGTATATGGATCTGGATAATTAGATACTTTATACATACAGGTGGATCCATTGAGACTCCGTGATACAAAGCCGTAATTCCATTTTATTGGCAAAAAAATCATACCCGTTTATTCTATATCTAGTGAATTATATATGTTTATGAAAACTTTCTATTGTCTCAGATCTGTGCATAAATCGTGATTATATGTGCCATTTTCTCTGAGGTTTCCTTTTTGCATTGTAGATACAAGATAATTTAATCCAGTCATCAGCTCTTTGTCGTAACATCTTAATGGATCTACTTGTTTCAAGTGGCAATCTCGAACATAGCGAGATTAAATTGCAGGACTATTTATCAACCTGCCTCCATTCTCAGTGTGGTGTTAAGCTATGATATTTGTGTTCGATTCACTCTAGTTATAACTTAGGCTCAATTTTGTAGATATTGGCCCTCGGGTTTTATTAGCATAGAGAATCTAATTCCCATCCCTTTTGGGGCTAAAAGATTGGGAAGGGGATGTTTGAGGTTGCTGCAAGAATCATGCAAACCAGATTTTCTTTCTCATGCCTACTTCTCTTGGTGATATGTTGTTTTCTAGGGATAAAAAATTTGTGGCTCTGCAGTTTCAGGTGTGTGGATGAGGATGAGTGTTTGGTATTCGTTGCTGGTTTTCAGGTGCTCTGGCAGACTGACCGGTTGAGACAACTTTTCCAACATTTTTGCCAATTACAACATTACCGTTTCCAATTTCTGATACCAGCAGAGGCACCCTAAACATCATCACAGAAAATGCAGTACCAAGGAGATCATCCTCGTAGCAGTTGGTGGCCTTCTGGTGACTCTATTAAATATTACACTGCATCTCAATCTGCTGCTTACTGAAGAAAAAGGCTACTTGGTAACCGAAGAGTGGTAAAACAGGGGCTAACTGAGAAGGCAGTTCCTTCCTGTGGCAGGCAGGCGCTGAATTTGCTGGTCAAAGAATGCCAGCACAAAAACTGTTGTGTACTACAGCTCTGGAGTGCTCATACTGAAGCTTCTTACAGGGAAATCCCAAATATTATGGAGTGGCCGCAATGGGTGGCATCCATTGTAAAAGAGGAATGGACTAATGAATGAAGTCTTTGATTTGGACCTAATGCGGGATATAACACATTGAAATTAGATCTTCATTGAGTTGATCCCTCACCTGCACTGCCGCACGTCCTGAAGTTGAGCAGGTTGTGCAGGAATTAGAAGAGATATAAGCCAGAAGAAGTGGCTGGTTATGCTGATGATGGAGCTAAAGCTCCAGCGACAAGTGAATTTCTTCATTGTTATAGCATTTTAGGGTGCAATAATACTAGAAATTGGTCAAGGAAAAAGAGGATGTCAACAACAGAAGTGATTCTTTGAATTGTTTTGTATATGTGAATATAAAGTATTCTTTTTTTTTTTTGGGGGGGGGGTAGTGAAGCTTTCGTAATGTACACTGAGTCATTTTTTCTCATTTAAAACATTTGCTTTGATGCAAAACGTTTCCGTAAATAAAATTGAGAGAATTAATTCTTTTTACCCTACGAGTTAGTTTGAAACTAAGATGAATATCTCACCTCATTAAATGTTGGCTTCTCCTTTCTAGTTAACGACTTTATTATGCTGTAAATTGTGGGTTGGTGAGTGGTGAATGTGTTAGGTTTTGTTGGATTGACGACAGCTGCAAAACCCAATAACACAGATCATAAAAATCACTTTCAATTAGCTTAGCCCACTTGACTTTCAATTTTTGGAGAACATCTCAATTCCCAATTCCCATCTAAGCAAAGCAACGTAAAATAGAAACGGTGGGTTTTGCTCGTTGGCTCTTCCTTCCTGTCTCTCAGTAGCTCTTAACCGTTATGGAGGACGATCTGGTTAAATTACATAAGATAGCTGTATCAGGGCCCACACTGGCCTCCATGATCCAATGTCTCTCATCCTCCCCCGCTGACGTCGACGGTCTCCTCTTCGGTCATGTCACTTACATCGCCCCTTCCACCCTTTCCGACGATTCTGCCCAAACTCCCCCCAGTTCGCAACTCGTCGCCACCATCTCCAGCTTCCTTTCCTTCCCTTCCCTTCTCTCCTTTTACGACTCCCTCGGCCGGGTCGACTCCTCCCGACTCACCCCTACTCATCTCAACCACAAACCCCTTATTGGCTGGTTCTCTTCTCGCCGGAAAGCCCCCCTCCGCCCTTCCATGCGTGAGTACTCCGTCACTCGTTCTCTCTCCTCTGTCCGCTATGCATCTCTCCCAATCCAAAACGCTGATTTCAGTTCCCTTTTCACTCCTTCAATTTTCCTCCTTTTCACCACTCCTTTTCACGACCAATTCATCCAAACTAAACAGTATCGGGCCTTCCAGTTTCGATCATCAAAGCTCTGTTTTAATCCGGTATCAATCGATACAGTCAACATTGGGCCTGCTTTTAGAGGACATTACGGGTCGTTCAGCCCGAGCTCTGCGCTGCCCTCTTTGAACTGCGAATTAAGAACATCAACGGCGATGAATGAAGATAAGAATGAGGTAAATTTATTTCGATCAAAACAAACGGCGAAGGATCAATCGGAGTTGGATATGTGCGCGGAGGGTATGCAAATTGAGAAACTGAGCTGGTTGATTGGACCGGAAGCCATTAATTACACCGCTGGATTAGAGGATTTATATGAGAAAATGCTTTCAAAAATTGAGAGCTTGGCCAGGCTCGCAGAAGCTAGCTCAGCCAAGGTTCTTGAACAGGTGAACTTATTGCTATTATTTTTTGCTAATGCTAAGTGTGGTTGAAGTATGTTCCTTTGTGCATTTCAGGATATTTTCTGAACTATTTGTTCACAGGAAAATCATAATAGGAAGTTAAGGTACAAAGTTGCTAGGTCTGCTGGAGTTGAATAATTGCTTCCTCTTGTTTTTCATCATTCGAGGTAATTTCTTTTATTTGGTTTGATTTATTTTTCCCGAAATGGTCCTACTTTATATTCATTTCTAGATAATCAACATTTCATTTCATTTCATATGGCTAAACTAATTTAGTTTACGTGCATCACTAGTTTTTGCCAATTGACATACTGCAACAAAGTGTATTAGTTAACCTGAAGGTTGAACTTCCTTTTGTTATGTTCCACATGAACTTAGCACCAAGAATAGCAGAATTTGATGAGATTAAAAAGTAATAATACAGAAATAATGTTTTTGGAGATAAAATAAGGGTGTCTTTAGATTTGTACAAATGTATAGATATTTCTAATAACATGATGTTATTCGCTTGTTATTAGAGATAAAAGAAGGGTGTCATTAGATTTGTACAAATGCAAAGGGCAATCAGAATGCTGTGTCACCCACTTGTTCTAAGCATTATGGTTCATATGATATGCATGTGAGATTTTTCATCTGTATCACAGAAATTCGATTCTGTTTTACCTCAATGGATAAGCAAAATTGTGATGGTAAAAAAGGAAAAGCATAATTCTTATTAAGCTTATATATGTTGCAATCTGGTTAAAAGGGTTTTATGGAGTTTTTTTTGAATAATTTTAAACTTTCAAACTTTGTATGTAGATGTAATGACTGAGAGCATAGCTTTTATATTTAGACGTAATAATAAAGAGCATTAGTTTAGTTACATGTCGTCCTACTGATGTTTCATATGTGGATTCCACCTTTTATTAGTTTCACTCCGTAGACAGGAATAACTCATTAAGAAAGTTGGAGAAGGTGTTGCTAACAATCACTTTCATTTTTATGCTAAAGTGGTTTTTATAATTAATTTTGAACGTAATATTCTTTGGAGCATATTGATTCTCCATGAGTGACATTCATTGGAAAAAAAATTGAAATAAATAATAAATAATAAAAGAAGTGAAAACAATTTGTCTGTTTAGCTTATTGGGTTTTCTGGCTGGCTCTTTGAACTTGAAGACAAATTCCTGATCTTGGAGGTGCCATATTGAGTTTGATGGTTAATAAGGTTGGGTTTCTTGTTGATGATTGAGCAGGAGCTTATCGATTTTTACAGTTGCTTGCTGCCAGTAGTATCTCATGAACTGAAAATTTCCTCAGGTGGTGTTTCAATTGAAGTATCAATCAAAAGAAGATTTTGAAGCTTGGCAATGGATTTGTATCCTACCAATGACGTTCTTCTGCATTTGCTTTGCTCTAGGTTTTATATATTGGGGAAGGGGGGTTCTCTAATTCGGGACAGCAGTATGTATGGTTTGTGATAGAAAAATGAGATTCATTTTTTAAGTGGCTGCAATGCATGCAAGCATGCATTTTGATTTTGTCTTTGTTAATGTATGGTTTGTGATGGAGAAAGTTCATCGTTCATCGTTCAAAGTAGAAATTAAGGTAATTAATGCTAGAAATGCAAACTTGATGTGACTACAAGCTACCAAGATAACAGAATAAAAGAAAAATAACAAAGTACCCAAATGGCCAACGAGGGCTGTTTTTAAGGGTGAGCATACGTCGGTTCAAATCGATTTAATCGATGAAATTTGGTTAATTCGGTTCGGTTAAGTTGGTTCGATAGTTATGTCGATTTATTTGGTTAATTCGGTCGGTTATCGGTTAGTAAATTTAATAACTGAATTAATTAAACTTTTAATATTTAATATTTAATAATTATATATTTATATATATTAATAGTCTAATTAAATCTATTCTCAACTCAAATATACAATCATTAGCTCAAGATTTAATAAATCAATTTGATCGAATTAACCGATCAAATCGATTGAAATTAAGTCGATTCGATTAATTTGGTTATGATTAAAAATGTTGATCGGTTCGATCGATTCTTTTAGCTAAATCAATTAATTCGATTTAAAATTTTTTTTTATTGAACTGATCGAATGCTCACCCCGGCTGTTGAAGCAATAGGGTCAGCAGCCGAAGCCAACGTTGCAGGCAGTGCAATTGATGTAACAAATAAATTAGGCTGAATCGACAAGTGGAGCAGTAGGTACGCCACCTTTTTGAGTTTGGTCGACTTGCTCAATCAAGCCTCAATCTCTCAATGCTTCGCCTTCTCAGCCCATTTCATAATGGGCATAGTAGATTAGTGTTTACACTGGATCTGCCCATTCTTTTAATCTTTTGGAGCACATAGTATGCATTGCATTTGCATGTTTCCTACTCCGCCTATTTGGACCTTTTCCTTCTATGTGAAACAAATTTTTAACCAAAGAAATAATTATTAGAGTTTTAAGTCAGTTTATCTTCAAAATTATGTCAGATAATTGTTGTGAATGGAATTATAACTTTCTACCCCATCCAAATGCCATTTTTGTGGGCCAAAATGGAAGTCAATTAACCAAAATGAATGTTATATATATATAGAGAGAGAAGGTATTATTTACTTCAATTTCAGCTTATTTTGCTTGCTCGCATCACATTGTTTGTGCCCCTATTATTTCTCTGTCCTGGTCCTTGGTATCTGAAGATCCGTAGTACTAATCAGACTAAAGAACATAGTCCTGCCGTTCCAAGAAAAAGGAAGTCATAAAAAAGACTCCATTGACACATTGGTCAGCTCACTTCTCACCACTTCCAACGACAAAAGTTTGGAAGTCCACAAATTTCAGGGAAAAAAAAAAAAAACCGCACATAGTTAACTTTCTTTCCACGAAGTAAATAAGAAAAAAAATAGGCTCAAATTAAAAATGCCCTGGTTCCTCTATGATTCCAGTTACAGTTACATGAAGCACGGTGAGAGAGAGAGAGAGAGAGAGAGAGATAGAAGGAGGCATGGCTCTGACTGCTTGGAACTATTGAGGAACATGCTGGTAAACAGTGGATGCACTGCATGATATCTACTCTATTATTAAAAACCAAAGACAATAATATTATGACCAATAACAATAAGTGGATTTGGAAACTTTTTTACTTTGACTTGCGCCATATATTATGCATGCAAACTGAGGTAGGATACGCCATCTTCAAATCAAATCCACCGAATAATGTCCTACATACCCCTAGATTTGCATTCCAATATCATGTGTCTAACTCCGGCCATTTCCATTTGTTGGAGTGGGGGCTAAGATGCAGCTGGCTGTCTGGTTGCATGCTAAGCTCAGTAAAAGGAGTTGTGCAGAGGCACATGGCAGGCAAACCTTGTATCTCATTTCAATGCCACTGCTAGAATAAAGACAAATTAAATTAAAGGCTAGCTTCCATGATTTCAATCAGATAATCACTCCTTTTCAATGCCTTTTTTTTTTTTACCTGTATAATAGTGTTACTTAAATTATGAGATGAACACAGTGTCTCAAAGTGCATTATTGGTGCAATAATAATAATAAACTTGAATCTCACACGAGTTTTTGAGGGGAAAAAAAAAAGAACAACAATATATATTATCAAATACAAAATGGCATGAGTTCATTTCATTGGAAAATGATACAATTTGATCGTCTGGAAAATAACATATAATGTTAAACTTATAAATAAAATTTCTTTAAACAAAAATTATAAAGCAGATACGAGCATTGAGCAGATATTCAAGCATGCATCGGCAGAATATTCTCGTCTCGATCAAGAAATTAATATTGCCTAGACTAAAATAGCACAGAAGCATTTCGTTTTGGGTTTGGCATGCATTTTTTATTGTCCTTTTTCAATTCTAACTGTTAAATTGGGGATTTCAACCCTCTACTTTAAAACGCTTGCACTTCTTAAATTAGAAGCTATAATTAATTATGTCCACACACACAAGTATATGTGTGTGTATATATATATATATATGTATGACATAACAAGACATGCACTAATAAACGCACAAAATATGAAGCCCATATTTGTTCGTTACGTATATCTTTCCAATAACAATAAAAAATTAATTAGGAAGAGGCCACGAGAATGAAAATATCAGCAGTCTCGTTTTTCTAGTGGAAGAAAGCGTGGAAAATACTCAACAGTCACCTGGAAAATGGGATTAGAAATATCCGAAAGTTGGAAAAGGGAAAAAGAAAGAGTGGGAAATAGGGAAGCCTAGCCTTGGATAACCGAACCTTAAGTTGCGTGCACAAAGTAGGAAACAAAGTCAATCCCTCCTAGACTCCACTCCAACTCTAACCTTTCCATCCGACCCCGCAACTGCAACACCCACACCTCCCTTTTAGTACTTTCCATTTCACATCTCTCACTTTATCTACATAATTAATATTCCTCAGTCAATTAGATAGGATAAAGGAAATGGAAAACCAGTGGCCACGATCCAATTCCCCAATCCAGATATATATATATATATATATGAACTGAAAAATCCTTTACAACACACAAACACATATGTATATTAGATGTTAGAACAATTAGATGTTCTTATCAACAAGCAACAAATAAATAACATAGGAGGAAATTAAAAAGGAAAAAAAAAAAAAGCCAAACCCTTCCTCTTTTGTCTAGCCATGCCCATGAGGTAAAAGAAATAAATGGAAAACGAAATCAATTACTTATTCTCTACCAAGCACACAACCTTACTTTCTTACCATGAAGGAGTTATAAAGTAATCAATATATATACACTAGATATGTTATAGCTATCACTATTCACCACACTACTTTTTGTTTTGTTATTATTGTTTGAAGAAAGGAATAAGAAAAGCGCTAACAGAGAAAGCTCAGATATTTTTAAAGAAAGAAACCAACAAAAACTTGATAAATTTGCTAGCAAGATTTGTAGATCCTAGGGAAGCGAACATAATGGAGAGGAAAATGCAGCATTACTTACCAACATGAATCTTTCTTCATTTCACAGAGCAAAAGCAAGAAGAACCGATGAAACTCAGGATGGATAGCGCTAACGAGGATCAAATTACACACATACACACACACACAAAGCTCCAAGATCATCCATGGCGCTATCCCTCCTGAGCTTAACAGATTCTTCTATACTAATATGTCTTCTACTTTAGTTTATATCATAGCTTCAGAAAAAAAAAGAAAAGAAAACAGTAACTCCCCTGAGCAAGGCTTAATAAACCAAGTAGATAGAGAAGAAAATGAAAACTTAGAGAGGAAGTTAAAAGAAGAGCAGCCTGTATTTATAACATTACTTAACAACAGAGGCGATGAGAGGAGAGGACATGGGGGAAATGCAGACAAGCGTCTGCTCCTCCTGGAGCTATTAGAAAGCTTGACTAACTTAACTCTTCATTTGACGATGTTGGGACTATTGAAGGGACGGATTTGAAATGTATTTTTTTTTTTTTGTGTTGATTTTCTTTGTCTCGTCTTTTAAAGCCCCTGCCGACTACGGTACTAGCGGATATTTATAAATTGTACGTGTAGATCATACTTGCACACAAATGGAACGTATTTTTTGCCATATAATTGTACAGTAATTGCGCTGTTATTTGCTTTTGTTTTATTTATTTCTCTTTTTCTGCTGTTTTATTCACCCAATAGTTCTTTCTCCGCTGCATGATTGCTTCTCTTTTTTGGTTGATCTTTTGTTCAACTATTATGATGGCACCTAATAAAATTTGAATTTATTTAAACAATATCTATAGATATTAATTAAAAAATAATTATTTAATGTTTTAAATTTTTTTTGCATTATTAATACATCATCTTTACTAAATTAAAAAATAATAGATTAATTATATTTTTTTATATATATCATCTTAATCAAAATTTCTAAGCATTAATTAATATTTTCACATAATTTTAATCAATTTTTTTAAGAGATAGCTGAAGCATGATGAAGGTGCCTTCGTTTTTGCTTTTTCCCAAATCCGCCTGTCAACCTAACAGGAACAGCCCACTATTTGTGCTTCCATTGGCTGATTTATAGTCTACCGAGTTCACAGAAACTTGACCTGATAGAAATGTTTTATCAACTTTAGTTCATTTTTCACGCAGCATTGAAAACATTTTCAGATTAATACATAGACTCTTTTAGTTCAAGGTTAATAAACACTTCAAAATGAGCCTAATTGCAGCACTCTCGAGTACTTTGATCTCCATTATTGGAAATATATATATATGTGATTTTACAGGGCAGCAATATCAGGTCAGGCATTCAGGATAGACACTGGCATTGTAAAACCAACATTTATGGGAAAATCCCAAACTCCATCCAAGTCGTCATTGTACCAGATTCAGAAAGTGAACTCTTCACGGACTTGGAGGGACGCCTCGGAAATTGGACCTCTCTATTAATTTTGATTTCAGACTTCTGTCATAGCTTCATAACATGCCTCAGAGGTCAAAGAAGTGGGAAACTTCTTCTACCAATCAAGTAATATATATAATATGTCTTCATTTGACGTCAAATTCATTACAGTCTGAATGATAAAAAATATATAGATGTCATTACTCTCTCTCTCTCTTTATTATTTAAATGAATACTAGATAGCATATACTGGTTTTAATATTTGACCTCTATATTTTCATGCATATATAAATTGGTTTAAACATTAGTGAGTTGTCTTTAATCTTTTTAACTATTTCTACATCAATTTGTTTAGATACTCGATTATTATTCAAAGAAAGTTAAATTACAGTTACAAAATAATTTTTGGTGTATTTATTATTGATAATAAATAGTGATTAAACTTTAAAAAAATGATTGAAAGAGGTCAAACTCATGAACGTATTAGAAGAATTGAAGATTAAATAATTTAATGTCTAAAACTAGTTAAGAATGATCACTAGTGATGTTAAAATACCTCAAAATTTTAATAATTATTTCAACTATATTCATTATTTGTGTTAAATTTATATAATTTTATTTCATTTCTTAATAAAAATGTTCAGCAAAAAAATTTATATAAATGCATATAGATTTGAAGAAATTTGAGATTTTAAACTAATATTAAATAAAATATATATATAATGGTATTGTCTAGAAGATTAACAAGTTCGAAGATAAAAGGATACGAAAGGTACTTTAGCTTTAGTCTTTATTTGTAATATACACGAAGTTGTTAAGTTAAGAGACTAATATTAATCAAAATAAGTTGTCTGCCAATAACTGTTTAGAATGGACAGCAAACAAAAAGAAGTTTACGGAAACTTGAGGTGACAGTGAGAGACTGCCTTGAGATTAATTAATTAAATGAATTGTAATTAACATAGGAGATGAGGTGGGGCCTTTGATTGTTGGAGTGTGGAAAATGAACGTCTACCTGCCACTGCCTCTAGCCTGGCTCTCTCCTTCGTGGTTGCCAAGCCACACATTGGTTTGATTTGCATTGCAGCCAATTAAACGGAAGACTAGTGAATGCACATTATTTTCCTTTCAAAATACTACTGTCAATATTACTTATCTGTTTACTCTAATTAATTCACTATAAACAGAATGCATATAGCCATGTAATTATGATTCAGATTCACTGATATATATATATATATATATATATATATATACATAGAAGCTTTTTTTTTTTTTAAAATATCATGAGAATGCCGATTTTTATTTTATACAGTATATATTTATTAATAAATAAAAAGGCTATGCTAAACAATACATAATTATGTTACACACTGCTCTTTGCGTGTTGAAATTGGTTTGTACTTGGTAGCAATCTCTTTTCAAGTTTATTCCCAATGCCAACATAGTCATGTGCCTTTATATTAAAGTAAAACCTGCCCATGCATATATGATGCCTTGAGTTTGGGCTTCAAAACCGCTACGTGATGTGCATAGATTACGAGAAAATGGATTGGTTGCTCAATTTTAAGAACTTTTGGCGATACCTAATATACACTACTCCTTGGTCAAATCTGCCTGCCAAGGAAATATCCTTGTCCACGTACTCGATTAAATCCTGTGTAACGTCGGACGGTAAAAAAGTGCCATGCATTTCAATATCCCCTTGCCAGCCATTTTCCAAGCACGAATCTATAAATTGTTCGGCTAAAGAAGGAAAAGAAGTCAAACAACTAATTAAATCAACAGAAAGATTTGCAACTGCTCTAATCTCTATCTTTCTCTCCTTTTTTTTTTTTTTTTCCTGTCGGGTTAAGGTCTGGAGGTTGAGCTCCGTTCATCTTAGTTTTGTTAGAGTACGTATATCTAGAGATGACTATCACTTTCTCATTCCAAACAATTCGCTATTGTTTTCTCTTTGTCTTATACACACACACACACACAGACATATATATATTTTGCATATCTGATCGACTTGACAATCATATTTTTCTCTATGTCGTCTAGTACAGATTCTGTCTGCACACATGCAGTGCAATAAAGGTGGGCGGGTTGGGGATCTTAATCTTAGTAGAGCTAGCGGAGTATATAATTTTGCACTTTTTTTTTCTTCAAGTGAGAAATGCTGCCGTTTTTTAACTTTTTTTTTCTTTTTCCTAATTTTCTTCTTCGGTAGGAGAAATTTTGCTACCCCAACATGTGGTTTTTTTTGGTTCTTCACACTCCGAATGACGAAAATGTTCAATTTTTTCTTTTCTTTCTAAAAGCTAAAAGATCTTATATCCTTGATAAACAGGTGAAAACCGGGTAAAATTTTTTATTTTTTACATTACATTTACGATCAAACTCAAATTTTAACTTTAAAAATTATATCAACAGCAGTAAAAAAAAAAAAAAAAACAGTGTCCATGCCCAAAAATTGCAGCGCCATTGATGGTCACGTCAAGGCCTTTTGATTTGTTCTAAATTCGCCAGGTGAGGGCCTCAGATCCAGAGGATAACCATCGGGCCCCTCATTGATTCGGGGGCGCACTCGTATCTTACAATTCCTGCCCTGCCCATTGGGCCATCTCCAAACAAGTGTGTACGTACATATTATAGTATCATCTATATATACTATTATTTTCAAGAAGTAGAAAACGTAAACCTATAACATACTTGTGTTCTTATTTAAGTAAAAGAAATAGACTTAAATTCTTTTATATTTAGAAGAAAAACCCAACATATCATCATAAGATGTTAGTGACAATGTGATAAAGAATGAAAGATTCAGAGTATATAATGTTTGATCCGGAACAGAACTCAGCTGGTGGATGATTAGTGGCGCAGCCCAAACATGAAAGCCGAATAAAAAAACCGAAGAAAAAGAAGTGAACAAGTCAAAGAGGGGGGATCCGGTGTAAATGAGATTTATCATTTATAGCTCAAATGGGCCCGCACCCGACACAAGTTTTGATGGATATATTTTTAATTGGGACGGAATTTTGTTGATACGATGGAGTAATGGCTGCCTGCCTGCCAGGTTCTGGCTTTTGGATGAGCAAATTAAGGTCCCCCTCCCTTGTGGCAGTGAGTGAGTCCCCACCTTTACTAATCTGACGCAATGATTATATCTTGTACCTAACTCCCGCAGCCCACACCATCATGATCCCATCGTCCTTTTCTCTCTCTTCGACAAGGCCACAACCAGTCCCCTCGCTCTACCCTCTTCGACCCAAACAAATTTACAAACATAATTTCCACTCCCCGCTTTTGGCCTACATGATCAGATATTACTTGTGAAAGGATTGTGTAATTTCTAAGGTTTCACATGCATTTGCTAAGGATGGTATTAGAGTTTAGATACATATTTATCCCTCAATTTTTTTATGTATTTAAGTAATTTAGGAACAATATCAGGTGTGACCACTGGATGAGTAAAATAAATTAAGACCAAATCTTTTAAGCTTTTAGATTCTTTGTAAGGAAGGGTTTTTAATCTAATTTAATTTAGTTAATGTTTTTGTAGCAAAGGGTTGTATAAGTATTAATAAAGTGTTCTGTTTTTTAATCAATTAGATTAGCCACTGTCACAACATAGACATAGTCTAAAGTAAGGTAACCAAACTTAACCTATAATAATATTTGCGAAGGTTTTTATTTAGATAGATAAGATTAAATAAGATATTAATGAAAAGCCGTGGAAGAGTCCAATACCAACTTCATCAATAACATGGACTCCCAGTTTCAAATAGATTTATTATCATTTGGCCCAACTGAACCAAACACAATTAATTCTACCCTCCAGTCCATAGCATTTTAAGTTTCCCGCCTTATCCAATGCCAAAATTTTCAACTTGTTACAACACTAGTACTCAACGAAGCAAACACAACACCAGCAACAGCTTTTGAGCCCCACCCCATCTTCAAAAAAAAAAAAAAAAAGCGGCAGCAACAGCCAACGGCAAGACAACAGAAGCCCTTAGCAAAATCGCCAAAATGTCGACGTGGAAGATTTCCTCTCATACCGGAAAATATTTTCGCTGGGAGGTTTCCGCTCCCGTCCTACCGTATAAACCCGACGATGACCCGAGCGGCGCTCCTGTTCTTCCACTCCCTTCCATGGCCGATTTCCTACTTCAAGGTAATAATCTCCGAATCGTTTCAGCTGCATTTTTTATTATTGTGCTCTCAAATTTCATAGAACCAACGCAGAATGTTCGAAGCTTATTGAGAACGGAGATAGGGGATTAGAGAAATATCCGATGTTTAGAACCGGATTGGGGAAATCCGTGGCATTAAAAGAGTCTTCATTTGCAAAAGCCTTATCAATCCTCGGCGACGACCACGACGCTAGCACCGATGTTACTTCAAGTAAACGCTTTTCTCTTTTACTTTCATTTCTTTTTTCTTTTCTTTTTAATAACTTGTATTTCAATTTTTTTTTTTTTTTGCAATAAAAAAAAACCTATGTGATTTGGGCTTTTGCTTTACATCTCAAAATTTGGAGCTAAAATAAACCATGAAATATGCAGGAATTGAGTTTATCGTGTGAATGATTTCTCTAGTTTTTAGGAACCAAAGAGCATTGGTTACTCAAAATTACTTTATATATTCACTATTAATCAATAGCGATGATTGTTAAATTGCGGGACCAAGCTCTTTTTTCTTTTTTTTTATCTTCTTCTCTGCTGCACAGGTAAAGAGGTCCCTGGAAACAATGGATGCGGCTACTCCAACTCTCTTTTTCAAACGGGCTCTGGGAAAATGGTTAACATATCTTCAGCTGGTCTGGTCAGAGCTAAGGCATTGTTGGGACTGGAACAACATAATGATCGTCACAATTTTGAAGGTTTTCAACATCCGAGGAGGTTACCTGCAGCCAATGAACCTTATGCGTGGCAAACATTTTCTCATTCAGAGATGAAAGAAGATTTGCAAAATTATGGGGTTATGGATGTTACACCAGAATCAAGGCACTTGTTGAACTGTAGGAATGCTTTAGTAGGAGGTGCACTAGGCAGTGAAAATGACTTAACTCCAGTTCCTTCCAAAATGTTTAATTCTGTTCCCAAGCCACCTCCAATAAAGTTTCAAACTGCAGGTGGCAGGTCGTTATCAGTTTCAAGTGAGGCATTGAAGCGTGCAAGGAGTCTTCTGGGTGACCCAGAGCTAGGAAATTTCTTTGGTGAAATGGATGAAGAGGTCCCAACATTTCCAGTTTATAAGGAGGAAAAATTGAACGATGCTTCATCAAACAAGGAAAACCATTTTTTCACTTCCTTTTCCCATCAAGGAACAATAAAGTGTAAAGATACATCCAAGGATTTTATATCTCCGCTGAAATCATCTTTCAAGCAAAAGAGGTCTATATACAAGTCAGAAAATTCAATTTTTGGGAGTAACTTGATTGAAAAATTTGATGCTGTTGGAAGTTCTAGTGCATGTGTATCGGCCACCAATATGCCTTCTCCACAGAAGCCCTTAAGCAATAGGATTTCTGAGAAAAATTTTGCAACTAACAACTCTTTGCCAAGTGGTTCTGGCTTGCAGTCTAATTTGTTTGGAAGGTCATTCGGTGGGCCATTGGCTGATATCTCGAATAAAATTTTTATGTCTCAAGCAAATAACAAACAGATTATGACTGAAAAGAGGAGAATGGGAAGATCAAGTTTTGTTACTCCATTCAAGAGGCCCCGCTGTTCCAGGTCCGCTGCTCCATTGAATAAGGATGTTTCCTCTGTAGCTAACGGTAAATTTATCTAGCCTTAAAAACTTGTTTTAGTTTTATCATATTGCTTTATGCTCCTTGTTAATTTAGGCCTTTCATCAGGTCTATCTACTTCATCAGATGACCATTCATGTTGCAAAAGAGCAGTTTCCACTAAATATCCTTTTCGAGCACCAAGAGTATATATAAAGGAATATTTTGCAGTGCCTCCATCAGCCTGCAGTATGGTACACAGCCTCTCAATTCGTTTAATTGCTTTCAAGAAATTGATTCATTTCTCACCATTGACACCTTTTTTATATTCCTGAATTGATTTAGTTGGAGAGTTTCTCAGTCCAAGAAGAACAGATCAAACCAGAAAACGCTGATAAGTATTTGTTTAGAGATGAATCTGGCTTAAGTCGAATTGGGGCGGAAGCTTTTTATGACATGCTCTCTCAGTCTGGAGCTTCTATGAAATACATTTCTAAAGAGTAATCACCTTTTGCTCTTATCCTGCTTCATGTGTCTACAACTTATGTGATACAATAAGTTATGCATGAACTGATGTTGTTTGCTCACAGTTGGCTGCCTCTAACTATTTTTGGTAGACTAGCTATTCTGAGCTCCTTTTTTTTTTACTTGGCATTTGCTTGGTTATAATGCTATATGTGGTTATAATGCTATATGTGCTATGTAATGTTAAATTCTGTTTATCTTCATTTGGTGATGTATATACATTAAACCATTCCATTCTGCTTTGCATGTCTAGGTGGGTCGCAAATCATTATAAGTGGATTGTTTGGAAACTTTCGTGCTATGAGAGGTGCTATCCTTCCAAATGTGCTGGAAAATTTTTGACAATCTCCAATATACTAGAGGAACTAAAGTACAGGTACCTAAATATAGTAAGTAAGTTGTTTGCATCTGAACTTTTTGTTTGACAAGATATATATGGAAGCAATTTATGATCCATTTTTCTAGATATGAGAGGGAAGTAAATCATGGTCACCGTTCTGCAATAAAGAGAATACTTGAAGGGGATGCTTCGCCTTCTACAATGTTGGTGCTATGCATTTCAGCAATTCAGTCAAAATCTGAACCAAAGATGGAGACTAGTCAAGTGATAACAAATGGAGCTGATAATAGTGGTAATGCAAAAGTGGAACTAACTGATGGGTGGTAAGCAAATTCCACTTTTATTGCTTCTGTTACATTAGACTTTTTGGCGTGTAAAAGATGTCTTGGCTTACAGGTACACCGTGGATGCTGTTTTGGATGTATTGCTATCAAAACAGCTTGCTGCTGGAAAATTGTTTGTGGGACAGAAGCTTCGTGTAATTTGTTCATTCATGTTTCAATTTCCCCTTTTAGTTAGTTAGTAATGGAAAAATTCACCCGTTCTTATGTAGCATTTTTTCTTTTGAAGATTTGGGGAGCAGGACTGTCTGGCTGGGATGGGCCAGTTTCACCCCTTGAGGTTCTTTCTGATTTGAAGTTTTTAAGGAAGTTAAATTCTTGAAAATGCTTTGTCATTTTTTTTCCTTGAATTTCAGGCATCCAGTGCAATTAGTTTAGTTTTGAACATAAATGGGACATTTAGAGCTCACTGGGCTGATCGACTTGGATTTTGTAAGCATTATTTATATTTTCTTGCTAATTTAAGTTTTGTTTACTATTTTTATAGAGCAAGAAAAATCAAGACATCGCTTGCCTCCATAAGGATTATTTTCATAATGTCTTTAGGTAAGGAGGTTGGTGCTCCTATGGCATTTAGGTGTATCAAGAGTGATGGGGGTCCAGTCCCTTTGACTTTAGTTGGAGTCACTCGGATATACCCTGTTCTCTACAGGGAGAGGTAACAGTAAAGTGTTTTGTCTGCAATTTTAGGTGAAAATGGAATTGCATGAGTGCTTCTAGTTTAATTTTTTTTTTTCCATCTAGGTTGAGAAACGGGGGATCAATTGTCAGATCTGAAAGGATGGAGAGTAGAATGGTGCAACAGCACAATCAAAGGTGACCCACTATATTTTGTGGACGTTTTAAAATGTTATAACCCTCTTTTTTTTATTGTGATTTTGTATCATATAGTGGTGTTGAACTTAGATGTAATGCATTCATCTGCTACTCTTTATCATTGCATGCACATAACTCTCATCAGTCAGCCTTTTGCCAGCTTTTGGGTGATTGACTTCAGCCTTGGGAGCTTTTACCAACTTATATTCAGTTCTCTTTTGTCTGTTAGACTTAGTCTTGCTTACTTGATGAAAATTGTCTTTATAAGAAAGGTTATGGTGCCTTTTAACTTACATAATTATTCATTCTTCACTAGTCATATGGGTTTTCTAGACACTTGGTTATACTCATTCTATCAATGCTTGCTGCGTTAAGGACAATGATGTGCTCTAAATAACATCAACCGATTAATGATTCCGGTATGTCTTAACAACAACCTTAAATATTCAATTGGCTGTATTTTGGTAATATCTGACAACCAAACTTTGATCTGAAATAATAGAACCAGTATTCTAACTGGAAAATTTTTCGAAGTTATGCTTTAAATGGTTATGTAATTGTGAGTTCATAATAGATTAGGCTTTTAATGCTTGGTCTTTTCCTGCTGCAGGTGCTCACTTGTTGTAGATCAGGTTATATCTGAGTATCAAAGAGGGGTCAATAGTTCTCATATCCATAATGACAGTGAGAGTGAAGGAGCAAAAATCTTAGAAGTTCTTGAGAGAGCTGCTGAGCCAGAAGTCCTAATGGCAGAAATGAGCCCAGAGCAACTAACTTCCTTTGCTACATATAAATCAAAACTTGAGGTACATTTCAGCTCTTTGTTTAAAAGACAAAATCTAGATTAGAAAGTGATATTTAACCATGCAGATGTGACTGTAGGAAACCAAGCAGTTGGAGATGGAGAAATCAATTGAGAAAGCTCTGGCGCTGGCTGGCTTAAATGAGCGAGATGTTGTCCCGTTCATGAGGGTTAGAGTCATTGGATTAACTAATAGGAATTATCATGGAAAGGGAAGACCTAAAGAAGGCATAATAACCATTTGGAATCCAACAGAAAAGCAGGTGAAATCCTAGAGTGTATCTTGTTCTACTCTCTTGATCTCCTTGTGCATATGGAAATTTCCATAGTTTCTGCTTTTTCAGGCATAGGCTTTACAATTTGTCCTTGTATGGCCTTTAGTTTGGCAGGTTTAATTCTGAGCTTTATGGAACAACTTAGTTTTTTTTAATAGTTTGACTACAAGGATAAGTTTTTTTTAATAGTTTGACTACAAAGATAAGTATGACTGAAACAGAAAAGTGAGCTGGTGGAGGGGCAGGCATATGTCATTGCTGGGCTTATACCAATGAACTCAGATTCGGAAATCCTTTACTTGCAAGCCCGAGGATCTGCCACCAAATGGCAGCCTCTATCTCCCCTGGCAATGGAAAGCTTTGAGTAAGTTTTCATCCGTCTTCTTTGTCATCATCAATTGTTTCCAGGCTCCCAGCTCAAGCTTGTCCTCTACAGGCCATTTTTCAGTCCGCGAAAGTCAATGAAATTGTCAAATTTAGGTGAAATTTCTATTTCAAGGTGAATCTCTCTCCTCAACCTTCATATACTAATGCCTAGCTATTTTCTTCTGAAGGTCTTGGTTCCCTCACTCGTGTTTCTTTTGGGTTATTCAGTGAGTTTGACATTGCTGCATATGTTGTGCATGTGGGAGAAGTCCATACAGCTTCTCATCAGAAGAAACAGTGGGTGTTTGTGACAGATGATTCCATTTCTGATTTACAGTCAGAAGGATTTTCAGATTCTTTACTTGCAATCAGTTTTTGCTCACCATCCATTGATGAGGACTCATTTGCACCAATCAACTCTAATCTAGTGGGATCGACGGTGAGTTGTAAAGTTTCTTTTTTTTTTTAATCCAGAATAGTATTGGCTTTAGAAAGTGATTAGGATTAGAAAAAATTTGTTTGCGAGACATGATTGTTCTGGGTTATAGAAATACTGAGTGATATATGAGGACAATTTCAACAAGCTACGGAGTAGATAAATATTTTGATAGTGGTGTTCTATCTGGCTGACAACTTCAAGTGAATTAGGTTTATCAGGTAAGTCCTTGTCCAACTTAATAATTGAGTCATTGCGTTGAGTCCAAGTAATTACTTGATTAGCCTTTTGACTGCAGCACTACAATCTACAAATATTCAACTTTCCTTGTCTAAAGACTATAAAGAAGTCATTATTCATTTTCTTTCTTGTTGATTGTTTTATTTAAATGGTAACTCGAATACAAAACCTTTGCAGGTAGGCTTCTATAACCTTATCAAGAAATCAAAGGATCACATGAATCATATCTGGGTTGCAGAAGCAACAGAAAATTCTGCATATTCTTTAAATTTTAATCCCTCAATTTGTTCTCACCTTAAAAATGCTGGTGCTTCCGTTCAGGCTTGGGCAAAGGCCTCTAACTTGGTGCGCATTGCCAAATTTAGAAGCAATTTGACAGTACTTATTCTTGATATTGCTACTTTATTTACATTTAGTACTTGACTTGTTCATGCAGATTATTGATGAACTCCGGAAGAGGGTTTTATTTATTATAGGTAATTGTGAAAGCTAGTCTGTGAAGGAACAGAATTGGAACAGTAAGCACCCTCGTATATCATCTAGATGCTTTATCAAGATCGTTTGACATGAAGGATGAGGTATCTATCTCTATTTGTTGGTTGTCTCTTGTAGGTCAACTAGAGTCGTTTAAGTTTCCTTTTTCTATTATATCTATTTCCATTAATATTGGGAACGGATTTTCAATTGGGAGTGTGCCCTGGAGGAAGTGTATCTATGAACATTTTTGTTAGCTCTATTCTAGTTTGTATTTCTCTAAATTAGTTGATCAGAAAACGGCATTATCAGGCAGGTAGCTTGATGTGAAGTTATAGATAGTTGGGGTTCAAATCTTTGTGGTTTTATGCAAATTATCCATTTGGAACAGTTACGTTTTGGGGTTTTAAACTTTTGGCAGGAACGGGGTATGGGTTTTTGGTTGATATGGGCAGAGTGTATGATTTTTTTTTTTTTTTAAGTTATTACATCCTTCTGTGAGCAGGTATTTTTAAGACCCACGGAGAAGCTGAAATAGTCCTAGTACAGTACAGGAATAATGCAGATTTATTATTGGAACATGCAAGTTGAAAGGTAAAAATGCAAATAATGCACTTCAATGCTACCACAGTAGCAGTATCCTTTTCTTCAGAGTTGTGATTGAAGATGAATTGAACAACAATTTTCACCAGCAGCGGTGGTATTCATTCAGTTTGGCAATACACCTATATAACTGCTGATATTGTGGCAATCTGTTGGCAACGAGTTCAATTGGATTGGTGGATGGAGGGATTAGTTGTTGCAGTTTTGGAGGGTGGTGGACTTATACTAGTTTTTTCTTTTATTTCTTTTTAAGTTACAGAGGAAATATACAAATGGAGTAAATAGTTAAGAGAATGTAGTATTACAAGGAAATATTTTCATGGGCTGGCTTTATCTGTAAATGTTATGATATTACATTTTATGCCCGCTAGCCGAGGTATCTGCTAGTTTCCTTCACGGATATATATTTTATTTTATTTTTATTTTGGGGTTTCCTTTTCCATTATCCTATCTTATTCCTACGACAATGACAAATGGCATCTCCACTCCAATAGTTGAGCTGCCTAAATTTTTGTGGTTAAAAATAGGTCATTCGATATGGCAATGGGAGACTTTGTTGCTGCTAAAAACAAATTTGGGCTGTCAGTCTTGGTGGGTCTGTTCTGTAGTATTTGGGCCTATCATTGGCAAGCAATGCCTGACCCAAACAATGTCTTCCTCTTCCATTGTTATTTTATTTAAGTAATTTCTCATTCTGTTCTGTTCTGCTTTGATCTGTACTCTTAATTTTTTTTATTATTCCATTCAATACTGTATCATATCGTATCGTACGGGATTCCCTCATGTGTATTATATGTTTTGTTCAGACGGTGCTGTATACCTTTTTATCACCAAATATAAACAAACAAACAAATAAATAAATAATGTGAGCTCTTCATCAATCAAGTGCAAACCTTTCTCTGTTCAACGGTCCCATTGTTTTATTCATTTTGCCACAATTAAAAAGGTGAGGCTAGGGTAGGTTGTAAATAAACCAAAGCTGATTAATTGATTAGCCGCGGCTTTAATTCGTTTATTAACCTATATAAACAGATTTTAGATAAAAATTCAATTAATAAATAAGTCCCATCACAAAACGAGGATGCCTTATGTTTATTTATACTAACTTATATAAGTTATCTTATAAAGTTTGAGGTCAATTTTAATATATATATATATATATATAATTTTAAAAATTTTCAATTTATTAAATAGATTAAATTCACATTTTTAACATAAGTATAAAGATTAATAACATCATTAATGCCTACAACAACAAATTTAATGGTGACAAATAAATTATATTAACAATTTAGCTGAAAATTTTAAAAAAAATATATAACAATTTCAAATTATTATTAAAAAAAATTAAATTCATATCCTAACGTAAGTGAAAAATCAATAATACAATTTTACTTAACGTTAAAGTACCTTAAACTTTAATATATTTGTCATATAAATTTTACATCATTAGAAACGAGAGGCGATGGAATAAAAATTATCTTTTATTTTTTTTAAAAAAAAAAAATTATTTTATGTGCCTAAAAAAAAGTACACTTAATTAAGTTTAAACGTAAGAATATGAAATAAGTAAAAAAAAAATACGTGGTTAATTTTCGAGCTGCTCTAAATTAGACTTTCAACCGACACCATCTAACAACTAAGAAAATCAATTGCCTTCTTCTTCTTCAATGGAGGATGCCAGTACTCACCTACATATATATATATACATATATATATATATATATGTGATTCCTTCATTTTAAGATGCTCTCTTTTATTTGCTACATTTTACGGTTCCTGCTCTGCAACCGAATGTTTCTTTCAGACACAGATAATTCTCCGTTAAAAGGCTATAAAAGGCTAAAACAAAAGGAAAAAAAAAAAGGAAAAAAGAAAAGCACCTTATTCTTATTATTATTTTTTGGTGTGGGAAACCAATGCTTGCTGAAGACAAAACTAAGCTAAACTATGAACTAATAGGAGGCTTTATCCTAATTGTCAATAAAATAAAAGAAAAGGCATACACCAAATTACTGCCAAACAAGGCAACGTTGTCACAACTCACGCTATAGCTGCCTGCACTGGTTCAAAAATGTTCCTTGTCATTATGCTGTCTGGAACTGACGGTACAGCCAAGCAACCCAAGTACAAAACCCCTACTCAGTTATTTTGGTCTCTTTTGGACCACTTCTGCTCTGCTCCATTATTTTGCATTATATATAGCCATCAATCAAAGTAAAGCGCAGCTTGAGTTCGGACAGCAAAGGAACAAAATCTCAAAAGAAGACCAAAAGAGAGAGATCAAACCAGACGAAAGGAAAAGGTATGCCGGATGATGACAAGAAAACTACCTTGAGAGGCTGCATCAAGAAGAGCAAGGGGCCATGGATAGTTCATAAAACCACCAAAGATGGTGGAACAGTCACCAGGTATCGCTTTCCAACGGACAACGAGCGCCAAAAGAATAAGCAAAGGGAGCGCAGGCGGCGAGCGGTAGCTCAGAAAATATTTGCAGGGCTCAAGGAGCATGGAAATTACAACCTTCCTAACCATGCCGATACCAATGATCTATTGAAAGCTCTTTGTAGAGAGGCTGGTTGGCATGTGGAGGCTGATGGAACCATTTACAGGAAAGTCAGTATGTGTTTTTAAGCTATTTCATTGTATATTGTTTTGTTTTTCCCTTAGAAAAAAAAAGTTGCTATTTTTCTGCTTAGAATATCTTGTTGCAGAAATCAGTGGCTGGCTCTATCACTCACTCTAGCTGCCAAGTTGTTGAGGATATTGGTCAATCAAAAGATCAAGATTATTGTACATGCAATGATCGTGGAAATATTGCAGCACCAGGGACGTTCTTGTCAGTAGGGCATTCCCTTCAATGCCATGATATCAACTTGATGCTTTCACTCTCCGTTTTAAATTCTTTGACCCCTCGTGTTTGAGAAGGAAGCTATGGTTTCTACTTCTATAGAGGAGCTTTTAGTGTTAAAGACCTGGTTTGAGGTGGGAGAATATAACTATATATATATATATAGGATAAATTATTGCTTAGCTTTTTTTTCCTTTCGTTGTTTTCCTTGATATACATACAAAGAAGAGAGGAAAGCAATACACTCGACTGTATTTAGTGCTCTTTTCCTAGATGAAAATATAAGGGTTATATACTGGCCAAAAAATATATATATGTTACATTAATCGAAAGTATTGGTGATATTTATTAATCACTACATGTTTACTTTTTTGGGATAAAAGTTTATTACAACATTTGTATCAATCTTAGGTTTCTTTCTTTAAGGACAGGCAGATCTTTGCACATGCTCTCCTTGAAAACATTTTAGTAAAATTTTCCACAGTCAATTGCGATGTGCTTGGTGTGTTAATGGTCACCCCTTATAGTAGTGCATGCATGATGAGTGCTTTATCAGCAGTAGCCAAAGTTGAAATGGGATAAACTGGATAACTCTAAAATGATTAAAAGTGCTAAACTAATGAAGTTTAGAAAGTTATAAAAAAGAAGAGAAAAGTTGAAGAAATACATACGAATTAGCTTTGAGGAAACCGTTATTTCTCTAATCAAATAGTTGCGGAAATTGAAAAGAAATGGGAATGAATCTTCCCTTGATCTGATCTTAAGCTGAAAGGCCGAAAATAAGATGGACTCTTCCCTGCCAGATAAAAGTTTGATTTGGAGCCTCATATTTCGTTTTGGGCCGAAACCCAATCCCAATCATAAACTTATTGCAGTTGGGCTAACTCTAAGCAATTCTCATTATGCTTTCCTTGGTTAGGATGGAACACTTTAAGAGATACTCTCTTCTTTTCGCAGAATGTTTTGCAAAGGGGTAGCAGTCAGGGGATAAGGAAAGGGATAACAGATGCAGGGATTTGTACCCCGACCTAGCTAAATAACATCTCTCGATGATAATTTGTATGAGACCTGACTAAGCCCAGGTTGAATGAACTATTTGACCATGCAACTGGAGTGACATTAGCAGCTCCTACAATCAAATTACAGAGAGCCGAAAAACATATAAGCGTGCCTTTTCTATCATGGAAGCATATGTTTCATCGAATAGAATTATTTCGAATTCTGTATCCCCACAGCCACAAGCACAAGGGTGGGCAATGCAGCAATTGGCATCAGGAAAGTATTAGCACAAGTTGCTTCAAGAAGACAAAAGCCAACTCAAATTGGTTATAATCTCCTATGGGCCTTAGTCAATCAGCTTGCCCGACATTGTCAGATGTGTTATGATTTGTAAAAAGTCTTCATGCTCTCTGGTCTTCAAGTTTTAGACAAACAAAAGAAGAAAAACAATTTCATCAGTTGTTATAAGCAATCAGTTCAATCAAAGATTCAGTTGTCATTCCCCTTCAATAAATGGCGAAGAATTAATGCACAATTGAACTTTCTTTTTCCTATTGCTATATGTGAAGTGAATCCACTAAAAGAATTTCAGTTGTTCATTTATTTTTACAAAAAATGGAATATTAATTCATTCCACACATCAGGCACACCCGGTAAGCACCAGTGTATGCAATCAGAGTAGCTTGCAGGGTTTCCCAATTGCTGGGGGCTTAGTGTCTCCCAAAACTTTCGATTGATAGAAGGGTGGCCATCTTTTCGATATTCTGACAGCTGAGTAATATTGATAATAGATACGTTCGAACCCAAACGAGAAAGCACTTTATCCACTATGTGCATGGTAGGCAAGTCAGAACCACTTCCCCAATACCCCTCCAAATTGATAGGTGTCATTTGATTGTAGCAGTTTCCTTTAGTAAATGTAGTCCAAAATTTCTCAAACGATCCCTGAACTGAAGATTAAAAGATACAAAACCCTTATGCAATGGAAGCATCCGTCTTTTTCACAGTCTAAGACCTTGGCAATCATTAGTCCAATGAGACTTAGAATGACTTAATGTAAATAATTGGAATTAACATGCCAAGGCACCAATAGGAGCACCATACTCTTCTAGATGCTGTCTTTCAATTTAGCAATACTAACTATCCATGACAATTACACAAGGCATTTATTTTTAAACTTAAAAAAACAAACTGGATGCAAAGAATCAAGTCAACTCTATGGGATTGCAAAGCAAATATAATGCACTAAGATTGTATAGTGTATTCATGGCCAACAATAATTTTCATTTGAAGCTCATTCAATTTACGAATACGTTGGTCTAAGCTTCAAATCAGCTAGGATCTCAAACCCAGCAAGAGCATACTAAATTTGATTCTTAACAAAGGAAATATCTTGAACCTCTATTTTTCTCACAACTCCATGCCACAGCCATTAGCTCTAGATACTGGCATTAGTCCTTTTATTGACTCCATGATGCATCATTAGTCTTAGAATTCCTCATATCTGCCTCAAATGCCTCTGTACTATGATTTAAGCCAGTAGATAAGTTTGCAAGCTTTAACCATCCAGATGATATAGAGAAGCACAGAATATTTCAGTTTAGGGGGTAAAGATCCTCACCAGAAATGTGTTGGTGTCATCGTAATAAAAAAGACACGTTTCTTTAGGGGAATGACTTTTGATGCTACCCAATCTGCCCAAGCCACCATGGCCAATTCCATTGCTCCCAGCCCATCGAGTTCCTCGCAGGCTCCATTTTCCTCGGTACTCCATCTGCAAAGGAATCAAATACATCTTCAAATACATTCAGGTATTATACGTACAACAGCTTAACTGGGCCTTGTCTCCACCACAAGTATGAGTTAAAAACTAGTATATCTGCATGCTCCCACTGTGATGAATGCTTGAGTACTGAATCCGGACAGATAATTCGTTCAGCCAATCTGTGATTCACTGGGTCATCAGAATTAGATTCAAACAGAAGTGGAGCCCAAAGAAATTCCACTGTGGCATTATATTCCTGCAAGTGACACAAGAGTAGCGCTTGGCCATGTGTACTGTGATATCAGATTTCTAAGATATATCACCTGCTTATAATGTTTCATAAAGTTCTATATAGTCTCTAGCATGCCCTCACAAAGATTATGGCACAGAAAAACTTAAAGAAAAATTTTATCGCCATTATAATGTTGTATTTCTTATTCTTTATATTAAACCTCTTAGATATTGTTTCCTGGCTTACCTCTGCTCTGAAAATGGTAAGCTGAGCATTGGGAGTAATGGATCTCTTATTTGCTGGGATCACTGACTGCAACAAACACACCATTGATATCCATTGACCTCTATTTAGAGAATCTCCCACAAACATTAGCCCCTTACCTCTCAACTTCTCCACATTTCAGCCACATTCCATCTACGCACCAGAGAAAAGAGGGAATATATATATATATATATATATATATCAATTGCAACTTTGAATTTATAAAAAGAAGGTTCTATCATCTATGGCTAAGATGTTAACCAACAGTTTTACTACTCTGAAGAATCACATTCTATTCTTCAGATGGCATTAGCTGCAATACATCCAGTTCATTGAATTTGAATTAGGACAGATCAATAATTTCTTTTGAATTAGCTAGACCTCGTCCAATTAAACTTTACAAACAAAGCTACTATCAAAAGTCACAACTAGCAAATACAAGACTTGGGTCTCTAACACCATTCTCACTCAAAAATACAAGCAACCAAAAAGATTGAAAGATACCTCTTCAAATTGCAGTTGTGAGGCTGCCATCTCCAGTTCTGATATTGCAAATCAGACCTTCCATGCTTATGACATGCCAACTGGTCCGACATATACGGACAGTCGGACTCTTTGTAAAGCGGATACGATTCGTTATCAAACACCCACTTTCCAGAGAACACATCACAGCTCTCTTGGCTTATACTCCCCCGCTGACTCGATTCCGCATCCGGCTCAATCCACCCGATTTTCTTTCCACTGTATTTCCTAGTAGAGTTGCAACTGCTGAATCTATCCAAAACCGCTAAAACCCCACACAAACAAATATCCAAACCCCAGTTATTCTAACATACCAAAATCTTTCCAACTAAAGAAATGAAACTTTTTTTGGGGTGAAATTTAAAGAAATGAACTTTGACCAAGAAGAAGCGTTCAAAAAGAAAAAGATAGTAAAGATTGAAGATGGATAAGCACACCTGAAGCTCCTTTGAGAAGATTTGGTTTAACATAAGTAAATGGAGTTTGTTGACTGCAAGAAACATGATCCGGGCTTTGATGGATCTGTTGAATGCTGGATTCATTGTAGAGAATTGAACAAGCTATGAAAACCAGGAGAAGAAGTGCAAGTAAAGGGAAGTGAGGTTTCTTTCGGCTCCATCTAGGCGTTATGGACATGGTGAATGGCAGAGCCATATGATTTTGCAGATTGCAAGAACGTAGAGCTTCCAAAATGGCTACTACTTATACAAGGCATAACAAGTAATAACTCGATTTGCTTACGAAGTAAAAGATTTTAAAGTGAGAACATTGAGTTTGGCATGTAACAAGGAAAAGGAAAAAAAAAAAGTCCATGGAAGATCATAAGTACTTAATTAGCAGATTGAGCCAGCTGGAATTCAGGCTGATTACTCTCCAGATTGTTGTGGTCTTGTTTTGTTTTGTTTTGCTTTGTCACTCTTTTGATTGGTGATTGATGGGTAGTTGGGTGCACATGGAGAAATGTATATTTGTTTATCTGACCTTTCTACATCAACCTACAACGCCAACCCTAATTATTGGCGGTTATGTTATTGTAATTGTAATTTATTTGGGAATCATATACACTAACTTGTTTAATTAAAGTTATTTTAAAACTAAATGTTTAGTAACATACAAATACAATTATTATTATTATTAGTAGTAGTAGTTTATTTTTGGGTCAATGCAAAGTTGTTAGGCTAGTAAAATATTTGAACCAAATGGTTATTGGCAGAATATTTCTTTATTAATTAAGAAATGAAATTCTTTAAAAAAAATTTTTCCAACGTAGAAATGTGTGATTACTAATAAAGCAAATTTTATGGAGAACCAAATCAACTAATAGGTTGTGTGATGGATTATATTAATTTATAGGTAACTACTAAAATATCTAATACACTCACATGACACCTATGATGACTCTGTAATTTAAGCTTCACTTCATTTGCAAAATTTTACGAAGAAAAAGTAAAAAGCCATCCTCCATGAAATTTGTCAGCTTAAATTCATCCAATCTTCCTCATACCAGTAACATTTTTATTTGGTAAAGTTGATGAATGTGGGAGTTGAGCAGCTTGTTCCACACATCAAACACTGGAGGGTTCAGGGGAGGCACCGATGTATACAATCTGAATAATTAAATTATTGGGGTTGGATAATTGTTATTCGGTAATTGTCTCCCCATGCTTCCTGTAAAATTGATGGATGACTTTCTTTCCTGTAATCTGATAACCGTGTAACGTTAATCGTCTGGATGTCCAAACCTCTTTGTATCAATCAAAAACAAGACCCAGTTCAGCAAGGCAGCTTCTTGGTTTAAAAATAAATAAATAAAAGAAGCAGGGCAACTGCCTCTTTGTTGTAACCCTCCTTACGCAATCCGCCGCGACCTTGTACGGACTGCTCTTCGGCTGTACTCTCTGCTTCACTATATCCATAGGCGTAAACACCGCATCGCTTGTAATAGTCCGTCTCTACCACGCCAGAAGCAGCATAAGCAAGCTAGTTATTGGGTTCACAATGGGACAAAACTCGCTTATATGGCTCGTAAACAGAAAAGTAAACTGCATGGGCGGGTCCTGCGCCAAGTCCCACTGCAGCTATACCACGGTAAAGTCCGGAAGGACCTTCAAGCTTTAAGATTGAGCCAAGGGCTTGGCGAACGCCTACGGGTTGAACAGAAAATGAAGCAACAAGAACTTGCATACGTGTCCTAAGGGTGTCGACTGGAAAAATAGCTATGTGTTCTACAGAGCCCACTATGGAGCCAGCGATCATGAATTGCCAAAAGTGGAGGCCATTATGGGTTGGCAACTGGGAAAGTAAGACTTCGGGGGTTGAAGTCAGGAGGTGGTGGCATAGGGTGGTACTAAGGGGAAGCTTCAGTGGCCATGAGGAAGATAACGGTGGCTAACATGAGTTGGTTGGGTCGAAATATATAATGAGGAGCTTTGGGTTATAGTGACAGAGCGGAGAATGGAGATCGCTTTCGCGTTGAATGAAGGGCTGTCGCCGTTCCCTGATTTGCATGATTTTTTGTTTTTAAATTTTATTTGATGCACAGAGGTAAACTTGCCTGGATTCAGGCTTATATGTTGAGGGAAAATCATTTTAACATGTTGCATCTTTCCAAAGATCTAGTTAGAGTTAGAGGAAACTTCTCAAACTGAGGCAGTTGGCAAGTCGATTCTTAAATCAATAGAACGGAAGGTGGATTTCGAAATTTCCTAGTGGTTCCTATTTTGCAGCCAAAGTTTGCTAGATATTAGGCCCAAGAAAATGAAAGTTCAATGGGATAGGCTGCCAACCAAGATGAGACTTTAGCAATGGGGAATTGAAGTGAATATAACTTGCACTCTTTGTAACTCAAGGCAAGAAACTTGAGACGATTTGTTCTTTGAATTCAATTTCTCAAAAGTCTTATGGTTGCAGGTTAATCAGCTTTGCCAACTCCATGTACGCAGCTGCAGATGGGAAGAAGTACTTGAATGGGCAATTTAGGGTCTTGAAAGCAATTCTCTCCTCGCTACTATGTTGAAATTGACAAGAAATGTGACCATCTATCATGTTTGGAAGGAAAGGAATGAAAGATTGCATGCAACTGTGCAGAAATCTACTGCTCAGGTTTTTTGCAAACATTAAGGAGAAAAATAGATTCAAGTTGGTACAATTTACCAACATGGAATATGATCTTGTAAATATTTTTCTTTGTATAGCTTGGAGTTAATGTACTCTCACAATTTGTTCTTGATACTTTCTTTGGTGTATAAAAACTAGTTGATTTGTTAGCTGTAGTTTTTTTGTAGTACCTTGATCTTCTTGGATAAATATAATGTTACTTAACGTGAAAGAAAAAAAAAAAAAAAAACCTATACACTCTTTTTAATCATAGAAAACATTTTATTAATAAATAAAAATAAAATTTTGAAACCCTTAAAAGTAATATAGATAGTTATACTTCTCAACAGGTGGTAAAATGTAATTCACTATTAGTATATAGGTATATATAACTTGAAAGTACATCAAATACAAATTCTTTGCAAAAATATATATATATATTTTATACATTGTTAAGGTATAATCTATATACTATTAATAAATCATACGATGCTCATTAATAAATAGAAATAAAATTTTAAAATCCTTAAAAAAACAATATAGATAATTATACTTTTTAGCATATGGCATAATACACTAACAGTGTGTGAATCTATACACTAACATTAATCTATGCTATGAAATCTCATTACTAAATAAATAAAAAATTTTAAAAATGCTTAAAAATAAATATAGTAATTATATTTTTAACAAGTAGCATGATATATTTAATTGTTAGTATATAAATTTATATACTGAAAGTACATTAAATATAAATTTATATAAAAATAATTAACAAATAAATGTTTGAGAGGATTTATAAGAGAGAAAGAGAATGATTTGCACATATCGATGGGAGTGGAATAGAATGGGGAGATATGGAGATGCTTGGATCGGAGCTTTCTTGTGTTGCTATTTTAATATTCGGCTGTAGACTGCCATATTTATAGGTATACAAATTAAATTCTAGAACTGGAATATTCGGCTAATAAGAGGTCGCCAATGATGAACTTAACTTCCAAGATACAGACAGGTGTTTAATTGCTTTGATTACCAAGACTGACTTCCAGTAGTAACCAAAAAAACAAGAAGTTCCACTAGCTCAGGCAACACAAGGTAGAGAAGCCGTTTGCTATCCACAAGCCTGCTTACATTCTATGGCCGCTTATGGCACCAATAGCTTAATGAATTTGCATCACTGTCGCAAATTTAATTAGCCTTAGCCTTTGAATTGAGCCTCTAAACTAGAAGAGCAATAATATCCCAGTTGAGTTGAGGATAATGAACGCTTAACATCTTGTGGCTATGATCGCGTGATGTCCACAAGCCCCTCTACAGGGTTACTTTACACCCTCTTTCACCAAAAGCAGTAAACACACGACATCTCACAACCGAAGATGTGTGCAAAAGCTCAATTGAAAATGAGCTGCAATGTCTTCATCCGCAGCGAAAGGTCCCCCCCGCCCCTTCACTCCCACATCCATCCAACTCTGGTATGTTCCAAATCAAAGTCAAATTCATGCTCTGTTTTGTGTGGTGTGTAGATTTCTTTGCGTGATTGATTGTAAAACGGTTCCTCTGCAAGCAATAAGAAATACCATTTCTCCTTCACTTCATAGTGCCTCCATGAACATGACTCCTTGCCTGTCTTATAAACACCCATCGAGGCACCGTTGCTTACTCAAAGCAGGGATAAAAGAAGAAAAGTTCCCAATTGGATAACTTTAACCACTCATACCTTTCTAGACCTTTTTGGTCAATAATCAACTAGTCTAAATTTGTCACATTGCTCCCCCCCCCCCCTTTCCCTTTCTCTTTTCTGTTTCTGAATCCATATTACTATTACCATGATGATGTCGATCGATAATCACAGACGCGTGGAAGTTTCTAACATCCACTAGCTTGTTGATAGCTGTAAAAAAAAAATTAAATAAAAAATTCAATGGGTTTCTATCTTCTTACAGAAAATATTAGCTAAAAAAGAACTTTTGACCAAGCGACTTGGAAATGTATTCTTTTTCTTCCTGCCAAGGGAAATTTCTCTGCAAAGAGAAGGTAGGAACCACTTTTTCTTTCTAGAGCGTAGAAATAACGAGCGTCTTTGTCCCAAATGCCCTTTCTTCTTTGCTTACGCTAACTTCCGATCGCGCAAACATCGTACAGATATAGGGCATGTACTTTTCAGACAGTTGTCTGAACAAAAGAGCGAGTATGATTATTGGAAGTTTTGCGCCAGCGAGAACAGTTTAGCTCACATGGACCCAACTATTTGATGACGCTAATATTGCAATGTGGACAGAATATATTCGGGCTTTCCAAATTCCACACGAGCAAGTTGGACTGGGTAGACCACGAGTTCGCCACACGCCAGCGTACGTGTTTCAACAACGATCGTCCATCAATTTCCTATCCGACGGTCGAAAAGGAAACCCATCCAATCTGGAGCTCTTGGAATAGTCCTCCGCCAGTTCTATATATCCCTGGAATCCAGCCCCTATCAGCTATCTTTCTTCATTGCTTCTCCTTTTTTTAGATTTATCAAAAGACTCAGTTCTTGTAATCCCCTAAGAGTCAAAGCAATGTTTTTGAGATCGGTTTCATCCTTCTCATTCCAAACCAAGCAAGGGGATAGTCTAATAAGTATCTTCAGGGGCTCCCCTGCATTATCATATTCTAGTTTGAGTTCTGTCTATCCTTCTTCCTCTGCTCTGAGTTTTCCGCCTAGAAAACATGGAAGGGCCTTTGGAGTTTCTGCATCCTTAGAAACCAACGGCCTTACACTTACGGGGGTAGTGTTTCAGCCATTTGCTGAGATCAAGAAGGAGGAACTCGATATTCCGGTCGCTTCCCAGGTTTCACTGGCTCGCCAGAAATATTCAGATGACTGTGAGGCCGCAATCAATGAGCAAATTAAGTGAGTGCTAGTTCTTGTTTTCCTTTCTATCCACTGTTGTTGTAATCTTTAAAGTTGTTAATCTTTCTAATTTTCTGATCTGTAGTAAAGGCTCTCACTTTCCCCTTGAGATTCGGTTCTTAATTTATTGGGGTTATTTTGTGCCACAGTGTGGAATACAACGTGTCCTATGTGTACCACTCTTTGTATGCTTACTTCGACAGAGACAACATTGCTCTCAAGGGCTTAGCCAAGTAAGGACACCGAAACAAGAACCTCTCCAAAATTTCTTCACTTTTGTAACAGAAAAGATGAATATTTGATCTTGTTGCAATCAGATTTTTCAAGGAATCTAGTGAAGAAGAAAGAGAACATGCAGAGAAGCTGATGGAATATCAGGTTTTTCTTAAATTTCTGTTTTCTTTATCATTTTTCCCTGTTTTATTTAGGAGTGGGAATATCTGATACGATTATTGTTGAACTGTATGTATAATTAGAACGTACGTGGAGGAAGAGTAAAACTACACTCTATTCTGATGCCCCCTTCAGAGTTTGAACATGCAGAGAAGGGAGATGCATTATATGGTGAGTCGCTGTCTCTTTTACATGCTTATTCTGACGAAAAAAAATCTGTTTGAACTGATTTCCTTAAAGTTTTAACCACATTTATTCTTGGCACTCAAAAGCATGGTAATGGCTTCATGCTTGACTGTATTTCCTCATAATTTTGCCGCTTTATAATAGATAGAGTTTGTTTGATATTGTTTGTGTTGCTCAAGTGGTATATTAATTTTTGCTGTATATATTTTTTTCTCTGATTCAGCAATGGAACTAGCATTGTCCTTGGAGAAGTTGACAAACGAGAAGCTTTTGAGCCTGCACAGTGTAATACTTCTTTACCTAAAGATGTATTGAGATCCTGTTTTGAAACTTTGAGCCATAGGCTGCAGATCAGGATGTTAATCTGAAACTAATCTATTGTTACTTAGTTCTTATTGGTTGGACTTTATTATTGATGAATAACAGGTAGCAGAGCGAAACAATGATGCTCAGATGGCAGATTTCATTGAAAGCGAGTTTTTGTCTGAGCAGGTGAGCTCAAGTCTCAGCTTTCATTCTTAGGATCAAAAAATTCTTTCAAATTACCAAAAAGAACATTTTGAATGGTTCTATTTTTTGAGTAGCAAGTTATGTTTTTTAGTCTCTTGTGTTCGTTTTCTTCTAAACATCTGCTGCGAAACATTTATCAGACGGAAATTATATTTTAATTTGGTTTTTTTTTTCCGTCATTTCTATTGTCTTCAAGAAATAAGAGCTTGTTCTATCCAAGAACGCCACATTCTAACAAAGTTGCCCCTGAATATCTAAATTTTTATAGGTTGAAGCCATTAAGAAGATATCAGAATATGTTGCTCAATTAAGGATGGTTGGAAAAGGCCACGGTAAGCATTGAGATATAGAAAGAATCTAATACTCAGTATCAGCTTTTCTTCAATTTGCTACATATCATTTGCTTTCAATTCATAAAATCATCCATTCGACAAATGTTTCAATTACTTGTATATAATATATATCCTCTATTTCTTCTTATGGCACTGAGGGCAACTGCTTGGTTGGGGCTTGCAGGAGTGTGGCACTTTGATCAAAGCCTCCTCCACGAGGGTGGTGCTGCATAATGAAGATGTAAATGCTGTGTCTTTTGTCATTTTAGTTCCATTACAAGAGCCAGATATGTGGAGAAGAATAAACTGTTTGTTGTATAGCATTTGCTTTGTCATGTTAGAATGTTTACCCCCCTAAATTAAGGGAGCTTTATTTGTGCACCTCAGTAGGTGGAGGAACAATGTCGACTGGTGCATAAAAAGGCCCCTCTAGACTTTGTCTTTGGCTTGTGATTTAGAACACTAATTCCCAATGAGATTCTATAAACGGATAATAAAAGCATATCCGATTGGGTTGCTTTTGAAGCATAACTCTATTTTCCCCAAGCCTACTGCCTTTTGAAGCATATCCGATTGGTTTTGCACCTCTTTTTTAAATTTTTCCGAAGAATTCACTGTTCCCCATCTCTTTGCATTTTATAAAAGTGCGTTTGCTCAAAGAAAGATAAAAACACACCAAAACTATTCCACTAACGAAAAAAGAAGCAAAAACCTTAGTCTACACTAGAATTGGCTGCTGTTATTTACATCTCAATCAGGGGAAAAAAAGGTCAAATATCTCCAACTCTCTCTTCCCATGGGAGGAAAGTTCTTAAAGCTTTAAGCGGAATCAAGACGAGTAAAAGTTTTCATCAAAAACATGAATGACATGATCTAGCTTGGCTTAAAACAGAATCTGAATCTCCAATAAAAGGGCCTTTTCCTTCTTATGCTTTTATGGGCGGTTGAAGGGCAAGAAGAATGAATCATCTTCCACATCACTTGTATATCTTCATATTCGCCGCAAGACTCCATGTCTTTGTGAAGAGTTAGCAGCCCCAGCCTTTTCTCTGTCATTATTGCCATAAACTTTGGTTAGAATAGCAGACATTAGCATAGAATCCACTAGGTTTGCCTGCGTTGGTAAACATAAAAATCAGGTTTAAGTGCGTAGGCTCAAAGCAGAAGGAGATTTACCTTTGGCATTTGGTATGAGATGCGTAGTGAGCTTTAGAAGTATAGATTTCGTTGGATAAAGAACCGAATGTTTGAACCGAAGCCACCCCCTCCACTTCTCCATCTTCAATTCTTGAAGTAGCTCCTTAGCTTCTTCTCTTATTTCCTACATTATATAATACATAAAAATATTTGTGTGTGTTTAAATTATGATTTTTCTACCGATACAAACATATATATATATATACATAAAAGAGGGAAGGAATTACTAGCTTGAATGTCTACCGTTAAGATTTTTTACCATCTTAATCAAATCATCTAATCTGTAATACTGCAATTTAATAATGACTTGATTGGTATACAATCAAGATAGAAGTTGATAGCTTTATCCTATGTAATCACAAGGACATAGTTGTCAATTGAGAGACAGAGGGATGGTTAGTTCCAAATAATGGGGGGAGCAAGAAACAATTAGAAGGGTAAATATCGAAGTAGTCTGTGGAAGAGAAAAAATGTGTTTACTGGGAAGAAACCGACAATTAGTAGGCAAGCCGTTTTGGACTTTGCGTTTCCAATGTATCCTTCCAACCAAAGATTCTCATTTTAAAAATTTGAAGGGAAAGGTATGTTGGGGCCACGCTCGGACGGTTGGTTGGATTTTCTTTCAATGCCTTTGTGTTTGTGCGGACAACCCTCACTTTCCACACCTCACATTCAGCATTTTGGGATATTTTAGAACTAGCTGAAACGGAGTAATAACAAGTTGTATTAAATTAAACAAAACTAAAATCAAGTGAAGAGTTTCATTCAAGCTTTAGTTTAAGCAAAGCAAAGAAGATTAGGTAGAAGAAGCATGGTGTCATTGGATCCTCTTGGTACCCCTTTAATTTTTTCTGCTTGCTTAATCTGCTTGGCACTATCCATAGAAAGAAGAATGAAGCATGTGCTTTGCTTTGAATTGCATTGCATTGCAAGCATTTCCGGTAGTGTAGAGTATATTAATTGCCATCCATGACAACTTACCCACTCTATTTCTTCCACCCATCTCTGTTCTTTTGAATTATCATCTGTCCCTCTTGTTTCTTTGACGAAATATTCTACTTCACCCACCAAAGTCGCACCAAAATCGGAACTTGCTAGAAGGTACCAATCAAATACACTCTCGGTTAAAATGAATTAATAAGCCGCTGGAGACTTTGAGAAAATTTTGAACTGACACACACTCAAGTACGGTTCAGTTTTAAATGAAGTTATGCATTTCCTACTGCCTAGGAAACTCGAGTCTTTCCAAGATGACCAATGACAGGGCAGCTTGAATTCAGAGGGTGGATGATGAAAATAATGCACCTCCTCACCAACTGCAGAGAAAAAGGAGGATAGAAATCGGACGTCTTTCTTTTTATATCAAAGGTAGCATTTACTCTTTACCCAATCTTTAGTGATTACTAGAATGAGGATAACAGAAATTGACTTTCAATTAGTCACAGCAGGAGACTCAATAAATCACAGTGACAAACAAGTTTGTTTTGATACATTTCCCTCGCATTGCTTAAATGTAGAGCATGGAAATAAATATTAATCAGCTTGGAAGTAATTCATCCCAAAGAATTCAGAAAAAAAGGCAGAAGAGGCAGACTCCCATTTAACCAAGCTAAAGTATTCATATTTCACGAAAATATCCAAGTATTCAATAACTTATAGTCCGGTAAGTCACTAATCACCCAACGGAAAGACTTAAATTGCAAGAAGAAAATAGTTACTCAAAATTTTGCTCATAACTTCATAAGTAAACACAAGAAATCTAGCATCTCCACAATAAACTACTCCAGCAATATATATCTGGATATCTTATGCTAAAGTTTAAACCGCATTTTGAGCTGCAAGCCTTTTCCTAGCTTCCTCAATGATGGATAACTTGATGCCCTTACCCTTAGGAAGGGACACCCATGGCTTTGTTCCTTTTCCAATTGTGAAGACATTACCGAGACGAGTTGCAAACTCATGCCCAGCAGCATCTTGAATATGGATCGTTTCAAAGCTACCCTTGTGCTTCTCCCTGTTCTTAATTACTCCAACGCGACCTCTGTTCCTTCCTCCAGTGACCATGACAACATTCCCAACATCAAACTTGATAAAATCTACAATTTTGTTGCTCTCAAGGTCCAGTTTGATGGTGTCATTAGCCTTGATTAAAGGATCTGGGTACCGGATAGTACGCCCATCATATGTATTTAGGTATGGAATCCCTTTCTGGCCAAACTGGACAGAACGAACCTTGCAAAGCTTGAACTGAAGAATACAAAAAGGCTCATAGACAATATTTGTATAACTAAAAGGGTATAGAAAGTTGGAAAACTTGAGTGCTAGTATACAAATGTGATAAGAACAGGTAGATAAAAAATCACAGTATACATAGAGCATTCAAACCTTGGTTTCATCCCCAGTGATGGCATGGAGACGAAAACGCCCTTTGGTGTCATAAAGTAGACGGAAGTCCTCATTTGTTTTAGGAATGGACACAACATCTGGCAGAAGATAATAAAGCATGGTTAGACAACATCTGAAGAGAATAACTTTAGAAAGGCAGAGAGAAAGGAGTCAAATCATAAAAACAGGCACCTCTTAAAGCTAACTAGAAACTAAAATATAATTGCCTTAGTACTGGATCTCGGCATGTATTCCATAAAATTAAAATATAACTGTCATTAAATCAGACAAGTGCTCACAAAGATTTGATCATAGGATTCTGACGCCAAGTGGAAAACATAGTAACTAAACCAAATACATTTCATTCAACTATATACTTTGCATACGAGAATAAAAAGATTTAACTAACCAAATCAGTCCAGGCAATACAGAGAAAGTACACATACCCATGAAACCAGCAGGATAGGTCTTATCTGTTCTAACCTTCCCATCAACCATAACATGCCTCTGCATGAGAATAGCAATGACTTCTCTATATGTGAGAGCATACTTCAATCGGTTTCGCAGAATAAGGATCAATGGCAAGCATTCTCTGGATTTGTGGGGCCCAGATGAAGGCTTGGGTGCCTGCAAAGAGGGAAAATGAAAACAAAATTAGAAGCCAAATAGATGAAGCAAGAAGGTGAAGAGGGCAAAAAAGAGAATTGATGGAACTAAGGACAGGAGTAAACTTGAATGGAAGTGAAGGGATCAAGATAACAACATACAAAAGCACCACCAAGCTTGTCAAGCATCCAATGCCTAGGAGCATTGAGCCTCTTCAAATGTTTCTTCAACCCTCTAGCCTGTAATGCACCACAAAGAAAATATATTGTAAATGAAACTCAAATGTACAAGATATTAAACAGTCTAACCTTTTCAAATAGCAGAACAACTAATCACAAGCAGGTAACTGATCTAAGGTTATTTCAAGTCCTTCCTTCCTAATAAATCCAATCAAAATTTTATATAAACTATTGATTAAGCAAGGAATGATCTAGATCCCAGCTATTAAAGCTATTGATACGGCCCAAAAAAACTGGCATCAACAAAGGCGTATATATCCGAAACTATAATGAGAGATGGAAATCACAGAAAATCAATGAAGAAAGACCACTTTATTTGTTCAGAAAACTAGCCCAAGGCATTAAACAACAGTGCTTAAACAATCTAATCCGGAATGTCATACTGCCTTTGCCAAAAGCAAACACCATTAGAAACATAAAACTCATATAACTTAATCAAAGAATGAAAAAAAATTAAAAGCAGAAGAAACTGACCATCTTGTAAAGTCTGCGGCTGTTTTCGCCCGAAAGCCTGTTGTTTTGATAGAGTCGTTCTTTGAAAAAGGGCTGGGAGGGGCTGCAAATAAAAAACCCTAATAACTGCTTATATTGATGAGGGCATTTTAGGTTTTTTGGTCCAACTATGAATTGGATGAGGGCCTTCCCTTGTCTCTGCCATGAATGAGATAATGTTTAATGGGCCGTTAGCCCAGAAAATGATAAATTTTGGGTTCATGATCTAACCCCATACATGGTCCTCTTCTTCCTTTTTTGGGCTGTTAGGCTAAGCTCAAATTCTCTTTTCCCTTTTTTGTGAAATAACTTTTTGGGTTTAGTCTAAAATCATTAACCGACTTCTCTTAGATGCTTCTTTTAAGGCTTCAGGCTTAAATCCCATACCAACACTTGTAAATTTCTCTTTAAGACTTCGACATTCTTGATGCCAAAAAATGAGAGCGTGTTTGTCAGTAGGAACTGGGCCTGAATTTTAGGAACATCAATAGTGTTAGAATGTTTGTTTCTTTTTGTTGTTTCCTCCTTAATTCTAGTTATCTCCCCGATCTAATCTTCGCTTCACCTGCTGCAACCTATATCTGTTATGACTCGACATTACGCACAGATAAGTTGTCTTAACAAAATACTTAATAAATGTATTTAACACAAGAATTAAAACTAGACATCTCTGCCAAAAATATATTACAGGGAGACAAATATATATATATATATATATTTCAAGAAAAAAATAAAAAAAAAAATAAATGAATACTACAAAAGAGAAGTAGAGAACAATAGAAATCAAAGTGGCTGAAGATGTTATCATCAGATTCCACTACACATAATTCATTCCTTAATCTTGAACAATGTGAATCAGAATAGTGGCCTCATCACTCGTGGGAGCTGCACCATCTGCTTACATAAAACACAAATATATCAATAACAAATATCCAAAAACTTACAAAGCTAAAGAAAGAAAGAAAGAAAAAAACAAAAGAGATTAAAAAGATTAAAGTGATTATTATGCTAAAACAATGGAACCTGGAAGAGATGCAGGCAAATGGGAGATAATGTTATCAATGATACCTCCTTCTCCTCCATCTTCCCCTGTTTTCTCTGCTTTGTTCTCTTCACCAACTTTCACCTTTTCTTTCTTCTTTTTACTCTCTCCTGCTTCACACTCCGACTCGGAGTGGTGAAAGAGGTTGGACATAATATTGTTGATGAGCCGCCTTCCTCCACCACTACCCACTTCTTCCTCTGTTGCTCCGAAACCTGATTCGTTTTCGCTCGTAGCATCAAAAGCTTCAACTTTTCCTTGAGTACTAGCTTTTGGACTTGAAGGAATGACCAAGTTTGAAATGATTTGATCTAAAAGCCCACCTCCCTTCTCTTCACTTTTTCCTTCTGCAGTGATTGTCCCTTTCTCAGCTCGTTTCGTTTGGTTTTCAAGTTTCTCTTCATCAGCAGCATCTCCCCCAGTAACCAAGCTAGAGATAAGATGGTTAATGAATCCACTAGCTCTCTCTTCACCCTCTTCCTCTTGTTTAGCTGCTTCAGGTTCAGGGTTTTGTCTTTCTTCAATAACTTCATCATCACTTCCTCGGGGATTTATTGGATGCAACAAGCTTTCAGCTTCAGCCACAACATCTTCCATCCTTTTTTTTTTTTTTTTGTTTTGCTGGTTTTGTCTTTGAGTTTCGTTCATCAAGTAGGGATTTTTGATAAATTGGTGACCAAAGTTTTATGCTGAAGGGGTAGGGGAAAGGAAGGGCAGAATGATCCTGGTACGAAAAAAATTGTTGAAACCGAGGGAGGATATGGTCTTCTGACACGCACTTGGTAAATGTTTTTGTTGTGTTCTTAGATAGCCAAAGAGGCCAATAACAGGTGGACAAGTGTCACCATGCTGGAGCCTTTTCCAAGCGGTTTATGATTTTCATACAGGGTCGGTGGAATTAATTAATACCGCCTTGTCAGAAAAGCTCTGACGTAAAAACGTTTTTGTTTCCGTAAAATAATTAAATAAATAAATGAAAGTAGGAAAACCTTGCTTTTTCTTTTTTGCATTTTTTTGTTTTCCCCATTTCCTTCTCCCATGTCTGATAAGAAAAAATAAAGAAAAATAAATAAATTTGGACATTAAAAAAAAAAAATCGAGGAAAACATTCATTTTATTTACAATGCTGTATAACCTTTATCCCTTTTACTTTTCCATCATTTATAGCAGGAAAAAAAATATCATTTTCCTTCTTTTCTTTCCTCATCTTTTTCTCTTTCTTTTATTTTTCTTGATTCCTATCCTAAGTCCTACCAAACCAAACCCTAACAATCAAACAGTGTTAAGAAACTCAAACTGCTTTGAGAAAAAGAATGACTTACTAACGAGAGAATGCTTTTGGGTGAAATTAGAAGGCTTCTGTTTGTTTCTGCTGAAAACATTTGCCTTTATAGTAGTAAAGGACGAAAGAAACAATCCCTCTACCAATTTTTAGACTGAGTTGCTGAAATGCATTGTCTACCCACTATCTCTTCAATATACCAGTATGTAGGAAAAGGGGGCAAGGAAGTTTAGCATTTGCCTCACAAAGGTCTACAATCAAGCACACATGCTAAAATAAGATTTTCATTAATCAGCATTGGTATCCATACATCGTCAAAACAAGTGTATCCCGTACAGAGTTCAACCTTGATCACCATTTATCATTTTAAGTAAAAACACTGCCTACCTTTTCACAAGAATCAGAAACCATCTCCTTTCCAAGATATATGATCAATGGAGTCGGTTATCCATGTCAAATCTGGAGGAAGCCAAGTCAGACCTTGCCAAGCAGAGTTAACTCTTTATGTGGTAGTTATGTTATGGATCAATCTCACTTCGACCATATATGGCTGCCTCCTCAGCTTTCTTTTCTGCTTCCCTTCTCTCCTTCCGTCTAGCATCCCTCGCAGCAGCATCAGCCTGGACTTTCTCCATTATTGCATTGAAACCAGGAACTGTCCTCTCCAGTTTGTTATAAACTTCGCTGCTAAGGTTGTAAAAGATTCGGAATATTCTCTACAAGCATAAAAGTGCAAAGGTTACAACATAAGGGCTTGTGGACTAATCTGATTCATTATTGAAAGTAAGGTATCGTATTAAAGAAGATCATTGGAACAGTTTAAAAGCACTAGATACTGAAAATCATCATAACATGTTATATTAACAAAAAGCAGATTTAACAATTCCTAAGATGGCCACGTCAAACAAAAGAACTAAGATATGGAAAGCAAGGACAATAATTTTGTTATCAAACTTGCAAACTGACTAATATCATACATGGAAGAGATTACACCCTACCTTGACATCCTTATTCCAGTGTCTAATGTAAGGAGGACCTGTTGTGTAGGAACCAAGAGGTTCACGATACCACTCTCCACCATATGTTATCTCATCCATTGCTTGCTCAACACTTAAAACTTCCCATGGCCTTAACCCAGGGATAACTTTGGCCAATTTACGCCTGCCTCACAGAAGCAAATAAAACATTTAACATTTTTAGATGTATAAAACCATATTCAATAGACACTTCGAAGAAGATGATAGCCATGAAGACACAATACAATTTCAGCAATATGATGTACAATTATCTTCAAACACCAAAAAAGATAAAGCAAGGTAGAGGTAGAGAAGTAGCACCGAAGATCCTTTGAAATGTATTTGTTTGGCATGTGATCAGACTCCAAAAGTGTAGTCATTTCAGAGCCACTAGCCCAAAGAAATAGGGCATGGCTAGGAATTCTGACTCCAGGCCATATGCCATCATTCGCTTTTAGGACAGCCAAATCACGTCTTTTGCTCTCTATCGCTTCTTCTTGAAGCTGCTTATAAGTTTTCTCCTCATGTCCCTTAAGGGGAACCCAAGGAGGTATACCTTTCTGAAGTTTATGAAGGAAAGCTGTTGCTGCTGCACCAAGCCTAACTGATGATCAATATGAGACAAGAGTAAATCAACTAGAACACTGAATCTGACCATCCAGAGAATTTTTTTGGATGATGGTAGAGGTAGACCAAAGAAAACCATGAAGAAAACTTTGACTGCCATAGACAATATTTACATATATAGAATGAATTTGAGAGTATCTTCAAGATAAAAGAAATCATGCCCACAACAGTATCTAGCAGGCTTTGGCTCTCAATTTCAAATGATTGAAACAGTTGGTATAAAAGTTCTGAATCTCCTAATTAATAGATCACGATGTTTAAAAGAAATTCTCTGTTTGAATTCATAGAAAAACCATGCAATAAAAGATTTTGCCAGCAAAACTATTTCATCACTGCATAATATTACTAAAGGCAGACCTCAACTAAATAAACACCCTAGCATTTTTAATCGATTTAATTTTGTTAAAATTGCATCCCATGCTCATTTAAATTTTTTCTGTATCCCCAAAAATCACCTAACCATGTTGTCAAGATAATACATATGAAACCTACTCCATGAAAGTTGTCTTCAAGTTGGATAACTACTACCATTAGTAGCGCATTTTGCTATTACATTTAAAGAACACTAACAAAATATTAAATAGGTGATATGTATCGGTCAATGCAAACACCATGAAAAAGGATTCCCAATGTCTACCCTTGGCCACCTGTTTCAACTTACAAAAACAAATTTTAATGAAAGCATAAGAAAAAGCAAAATAAACAAACCTTCCCAAGTGGCTATTGCAGGTTCCAAGCCATAAACCATATGAATTGGTGCCCATTCATCCATGTCCTCTCCCCAAATAAAGGTGTGTTTATCAATAATACCAGCACCCCAAGCTGTTTTGAGGGTTATTAGCTCGCAAGGACCTCGGGTACGACCCAGGCGATCTTTATAGTACCAGCCTCCGCTCCTCATGATAACTGTATGCATAAATAATGATGAAATGATTGAATAATGTACAGAACAAAAACAATCCAGAAAATAAGTCACACAGGGCATTAGATCACTCCTAAGCCTTAGCTTTGACAGTAACATAAGATGAAATCCAAATAATTAAAGAAGAATGTAAAAGACAAAATTGGATTATAATATGATATTCAATAACTAAAACTTTTGAGTTTGACCTCCGTATTCAGCTAACTCTAGAAGTTGCGAAACTCAAAAAATTGTAAAACAGTTTGCAGCAGAGCCAGTTAAAACAACAATGTCCATTTCAACATAGAAACTAACCACTAAGAAACTCTTGAAACTACTGCATGAACTCAGAACAAGCTCCAACAATCCAGTTAGAAAACAAAACTTACAGTCATAGTAACGCTTCTCGAGCCGCTTATAACCAATCGCCTGAGCAACATCAATGGGTCGACCAGGTGGATAAGGCCTCTGGCGGAATCCCCAGAGCCCGAAGAAGAACTGTCTTGTGAAATCCCAAAACTTATCATCACTCTCTTCTCTGGTCTTGATAGCTTTTCTGGGCATAGGCCTCCCATCCAACCCAATCACGTGCGGCAGCGCTTGCCACAGCTTCTTATCTTCCTTTCTAAACGGCTCTTCATTTTCTTTAAGCTCCATTCTATTGATCTCATCAGCAATTTCCTCAGCTCTAGCCAAAAACTGAACCACGGTATTTGCCCTGAAATCGTGCCACCATTTTTCATTCTCTTTAATTTCTTCTTCCGTTGGATTCTCTTTCTTCTCAAAAACGGGGTTTTCGTTCAAAATCTTTTCCACTTCCGGAGTGTGCCTGTAATCAGGGAGGTTCTCGCATTCCCAAAAGAACTGGTCCAACATCTGCTTGTAGGGCCCAGGCTTGTCAGAATCCGAGTCGGGTTTCTTAGGTTTTTTCTTGAAGAGGCTGGAGGCGTTTATAGAAGCGAAATTTGGAGAGTTTGAGGATGTTTGGGGGAGGAATGACTCGGCGAGTGAGAGAAGGTTGATGGGTTGGATTGGATTTTGAGGTTTCCTGAACCAGCTTTCGAAGGGATTAAAGTTGATTGAAGTCATTGGAGAAGGTTACAGCCTTTTCAAGTTTTTATTTTCTAAAGGGTGTAGGGTTTTGGAGAGGTTAAGGAGAGACGACTGGATTTCAGCTAATTGACAGGATTGGGAAATGAGCGAACAACGAGGTCTGGGTTAGCAAGGTTTTCCGATAAACGTGAGGGGGAGCGTGCGTTATCGATAAAAAGGCACAGAGGAAGCTTTCAGGCCCAAATGTTTTAAGCTGTTGGATTCTGATCTGACCCAAACTACCCATACCTGGTCCGCATGAAAATTATTGGGCTTCAGGAATACCCAGTATGCTGCTGACACTGCTCAGCTAAATCCGCCACTTAAATTTGACCCATGGGTGCTTGTTAATGACCTAAATCTCATTTTGCTCTCGGTTGTCCTCGACTCGTCGACACTGTTTTTGTGAAGAAGGGACTGCAGGATTTTTTTTTTTTTTTGTTAGTTAGGAGTGCGAGGCACACCAAGGCGACCGAGTGCCTGAGGCTTGCCAATCACTCCCACTAATGAACAATTCTTTGAAAAAGGCAACTCTTAGTGATCCAGTTTGCTGGGCTAAGAGAAAAACTAGAAAACTTTGGCACCACTCCAGTTAAGAAAATATGCGAATAACTTGTTTGCCAATTCCCTCGTATGTAGGCATCGTTGCTGAATGCTGCTGATACACCATATTCATCAATCACATATGGTTGCTCATTTATGGGATTCACTTTGGCTTCTTTCTGCTTTGATAGAACAATAGCGATTGAACCTGCTTAAATAGAAGGAGTACAGAATACAGCAGTACTATTGATTACACGATGGCTCTGAAATGTACATGAATAATGCCACGTCTATGTAAACTAAAACTGGCCTTTTCATCAAGTTCTGGTTGTGATCTAGTAGGCCTGTTTAGAATTCTAGTTCTAATGAATTATTCTAGCCAGTCAAGTTAGACAGGGTCTTGAACCTGAAAAAATGGCTTTCATATTTTATCTCCTACAATTATAAGCAAAATAGAATGATTACAGGCTGGATTCGATGATTTAAGAGGCATGACCATCTGTTTCATGAATTATCAATATTCCAGATTTTCGTGATTCTGGTTTCCATTAATGGTTGAGATTTAAGCCTTGCTTCCTGTATTTGGCAGGGCACTGCAATTAATTTGTAGTGCCTGGAATCACAGCTGATTAGTTTGCACTTGTAGTATGCTTGTGCAAAGTTAATGTATACCCAATTTGATTATTGACAAGTACTAAATATCTCTTTATTCACAATTAAAGAAATTTGCCCATTCCAGAAAAATTGCAGCAATGGAAATTTTTGTCCTTAATGAAGTAACTCTCCAGCTAAGACTGAAAGCAATACTTTCTTCTGTATTGTTAAATATAAAGAAGGTTGGGGTTGATGTTAAGCAATAATATCATGTGAATTTTATTGTAGATCCAGCGAGCCTTTTGTAGAGAGAATGCAACAGTTTTAGAAGAAGCAAAGAAAACAGGTTAGAGCAGTATCAAAGGGATCCAAGAGCAAGTAGCTTCTTGTTGGGATCCACTTATTTATTTTTTGGAAATATTCGAACTTATGGCAGCAGAGTCAACCTTTAGAAGAAACAAAATTGTGCTCAACATTAATTAACTCCACTAATGATACTGACATATGGATCTCTCTTCACCACTGGAGGTGATTTTTTCTTCTTTTTTCTTTTTTTTTAAAGTAAACCAGGCTGCTCACAAGAAACTAAGGAACAAAGGCCATTAATTAAGTGAAATACAACTTCACAACCAAAACGCTAATTACATTGCTAGAATTTATTAATTCAATTATATTAAGTCAATTTTGAAGGTTTTGGAAAGCTGAGAAAATGAAAATCAATCAAGAAGCTAATAAGAGAACAATTTTATAAAGACTAGTTTCAGATTCTGAATAGCAGTAATAAAGGAACAAAGGGGCATTGATGTCAAATTACATCTTTCGAAATTACAATTAAGGAGTTGTATATATATATAGTTGTGCAGGCAGATTACCAGCTCTCAACAATGGCTTTTTGCAAGTTAGCCTTCTTCCCAGTAGTTATGGCTTCTCTTTTCTTTTTATTCACAGTTTCATCATCTCATGCTTCTGCTGGAAATGACGCTGGTTTCAAGGTTCCAACCTCAAACAGCAGTTCTCAAAATGTTAATATCTCAATTTACTACGAAACTCTCTGTCTTCGTTGTGCAAAATTTCTTGTCAACAAGCTGAACGACGTGTTCCAAAATGGTCTTATCTCCATCATCAATCTAAGGCTTGTTCCTTGGGGGGATTCCTACATCAATAAATCCAACAACAGCATCATTTGTAAGGTCATATTTTACTTTCATCTTCTTCATCTTGTTTCGACTTATTGTTATTGCATTCCGTTTGATCAAAAACTCATTTTAACAATTTCAAACTGCAGCAGTCGTCTATATATCCTGACAAGAAGTTGGGAGAAGTATATTGAGACTCTCATCAGTTTATTTATTTATTTATTTATTTTTTTGGCTGACAAAAGCCGAAAGATTAGAAAAGAAACAGGAATTTAGAACACCTATGATGAAGTTGTTTCCTTAATATAAATATGCTTTTCTTCCTTACACAAAAGAAGGCAGGTCGTACCAGGCCTAGCATATCATCTGTAGTCTGAAGAGACTTGATTATTGATTTGAGCTGGCTTTTTTAGGTCCCATATACCCAAAATTGTAGGGAAGGGGTACCTAATTTTCCTCTGGGGGGTGCAAACTGGAATTTATTTGGTGTTGAAGGACTTACTTTTTACACTATAAGGAATTTATGGGGCCCATCTTCTTCTTTACCCTTGTTTCAGTCTTCCATCTTGTCCTGTCCATGTTTAAAAATAATAAGAGAAGGCAAGGTAACATTTTATCACGGGGCTAAAGGATATAAGCTTCTATTAAACCGGTCTCATGACGGAATTCCATTCTGAAAACGCCACACTATGAACATTTTTTCTTTTTGTTATGAAAAAGTTGCTACAGTCGTTTGATGATTCATCCAGATCTTGGCAGCTGGGTATCCTTGTGGATTTTCATTATGCCTGTTTCTGTATCGTATCTGACTGACACTTCAAACAAACTTTGTAGCATGGACAAGATGAATGCCAGTTAAATACTATTGAAGCCTGTGCCATTCATGTCTGGCCTAACGTGGTAAGCCCAGAATATCATCTATATATATATATATATATATATATATATGCTTGAGCTGCATCGTCTCTTGATTCCTAACGACGCCCAACTCTCAACAAGTCTCTATCCTGGAACCTTATGATATATCCTGCTCAAATTACAGAACAAGCATTACGGTCTGATCTACTGCATTGAGTTTCTAGCAATTGAGGGAAGGCAAAAAGAATGGGAAAGTTGCTTCGAGTCATTGGGTTTGCCTCAGAAACACATTTTGGACTGCTATAATAGTGGAATGGGAAGAACGGTTGGTTTCTTTTTCCCATTTCATTACCCAGCAAAATGATGATGAAATAAAACAAATAATCATAGGCATGGTAAATGATAACATTGATTTGGACAAGTCAAATTTCGGTATAAGTAGGCTTCCGTTTATTTTCCATGAATTTTTCATTTCCGTCAATAAATTCTTATTTTGCTTTCTCTTGCATTTTTCTGACGAGCAAGTTCTAATATTGAATGTAATATATTTTATGCAGCTTGAGTTAGCATATGCCAATGAAACTGCTCATCTTAGACCAATTCATACATATGCTCCATGGCCATGGGTGGTGGTGAATAATCAGTCAATTGGAAATGTTAGTTCCTTCCTTTTAACATATATTTTTCTCTCCAATTCTTTCACATTCTCCATTTCAACAGCTCTGCATTTCTTCTTGCAGGACTATGAAAATTTTGCAGCTTATATCTGCAAAGCATACAAAGGCAATCCTGCACCTCATAGCTGCAAGCCGCATCTTCCAAGTTTCAACTCAACTAGTGATTCAATGAACTTGACGTCTTCAACACCAGCCATGAAAATGCACAGCAGCTGATAGAATGTGACTCACAAGTGCATCCATCTTGCCTGCCTCCTTCTTTGTCATCTTAACCATTTCTTGGGAATGCTCGCCAATCAATCTGTGTCCTGTGGGCCTGTGGCTGATTGCATCTACCCTGTTTGGAAAGTTACAGAAATACTGCGTACATCACCATGCGAAGATATTTTCAACCAATCATACTCTGTCTTCTTCATTAATTATTGCAATATTTAGGTTCATATTTGGCCTTGATCAACAATAGGCGGAGAAGTTCTAGCATGAGGTTTAGGGCTCAAGAGCATGGAGATTTTTTTCTTCAAGTTGAAACAGATTCTAGACTCAGGTTTGCATGTGAATAATGAATGAGTTAGCAACTGGCATCAAATTCAGTTGTTGGAGAGGAATTTCTACAATTTTCACTTACTGAGCAAATGAAAGAATCTCACTAATCTTAGAATGGCAATTTGCCAACTGGTCAATTAGACGAAAGTTCAGAATCACAAGCGAATCATAATAATTTCAGTTAACCAACTCCACATTACAATTTTTAGACTCAAAGCATTGTTTTGAGAAAGGAAATTTGCAATAATATCAAGGTAGGTAAGTAAAAACGGCCTGTTCAAAAGAATAAAAGCTGACGCTTTTCTGTTTGGTGCTTAAGAAAAAAAAAGAAAAAAATAAATCAATTCATTTTCTCTTCTAGGCATTAGCACACTCTTAATCAACCTTAGAGCATTGCAAGCTTAATCAGGTTCTTAATTTAGAGCTTACTTTTTATTTTTTTGATAATTAAAGCTTATGGACGGGTGAGGTTAGGCAGTGAGGTTAAAGGTAGGATAAATATGGAAAGCCCTTTCTTTAGAGTCCTAACATAAGACAAAATTCCTTGGATTAGACCTTTATAATTTCTTATTCGTGATTCATGCTTCAGCTTTGCTTTTGATTGTGTCCGAGAGGCTGTTCTCCTATTGATTAATAATCATATATCAAACTGATAATGGTGATGTTGAAGTAGGCATCATCATCTTTTCTTTTTGCATAATAGACTTCAATCATATTAAAATCTTATAGAAATGAAGCTTAAGTTCCAAGAAGTTTCTCTTTGGTTAAGTTCATATAAACAACTATCCCGTAGTCACATACCGCGGATAATTACCCGCGATGGCAATAAAATTTTGCGGAAAGAATGCATTCAAACGACAAAATATTGGCAAAATGTTAGGACTGATGATTTTGCTAAGATCAAAGCAATTACTTACTCGAGTTGAATCATGAAAGGAAATTCCATGTTATCACAGATTAAGACAGACACTTCTTAAAGCTAATTAAGAAAAAGTAATGACTTAGAGATTAGTATATATCATCTATAATTTACTGAAATGGTTTGCTTTTGTTCTTTCTTGTCATCAACACGCAACTTCTTACATGTGATTCAAACCTGTATTAGATTTAAGAATGCTTGATTGTCTCCATCACCTAGGAGCAGGTTCCACTTGTTACATGGTTTAATGAAAGTGAAAGGACACTATAATCATCTATACAAGCAAAGATAGTAGGGAAGCTAATCGATCTCAACTATATAAACCTTGGCATGATGGAGCTTCAGCATTGTGCAGAGCTCTTTAAAAAAAATGGCTTATCTTCAACTATTCTTCTTTATTCTCGCTTCTCTTCCACTCATGTTTATTTCTCCGTCTTATTCCTCTTTAGATGATAGTAAATTTAAGACTTTGTCTCCTGCCGATAAAGCCAAGAAGGTGACTTTGTCTCTGTACTACGAAAGTTTATGCCCCTATTCTGCCTCTTTTATCTCAAATGACCTTGTGAAGGTCTTCCAGAATGATCTGGATACCATTGTCAATGTAAGGTTGGTCCCCTGGGGCAATGCTATCATAGTTGACAATAAAACCCAGTGTCAGGTTAGATGTCCATTCTTCGTCTGAATTTGGAATTTTATTTTCATGATTAATTAAGTTCATTTTCTACTGTAAATTATAGTTTATACCTTTTCTCTTTTTTCCAACAATTTGCAGCACGGAGAAGACGAATGCTACTTAAATACTATACATAGTTGTGTCATACACCTCTGGCCCGATGTGGTAATACTCACCGACTCCATGACTAGGCAGCCAAAAGTACAGATGTAGTACATGCATTTAGATTCATCTGAAACTTCTGTTTAACTGTGATGCAGAAAAAGCATTTTGAATTCATTCACTGTACAGAGCAACAAAGCTTGGGGCGGGGGCCAGTTAAGACCAAAGAAGCAATGTGGAAACATTGTAGTGAAAAACTGAGATTGAGAGAGGATAGAATCAAGAAATGCTACGGTACTGGATATGGAGATAAGGTTGGCTGCCTCTCTAAGTATCATTTTATCATGTAAATATAAAATTTAGGGCAGAGCTCGTTCTTTAGATATGTACTTCTTATGGGAATTAAGACGTCCTTTGCTTTTATCCAAACCTTTTATGGTTCACTCTAACATTGAATTGCAAATTAATATGCAGCTTCAGCTACAATGTGCTAATGAGACTGCAAATCTCAATCCACCTCATGAATATGTGCCATGGGTGGTGGTGAATAATCAGCCACTCAAAGATGTGAGTTTCTTTCTCTCTTTACGTGTGTGTGCGCGCATGCACGTGAAGTAACATTTGTGTCAAGTAACTTCAACTTTTCATGGTGCAGGACTTTGAAAATTTTGTGAAATATGTCTGTCAAGCTTATAAAGGTGATCCTAAACCAGAGGCTTGCACAGCACAATTATCCAGTGTCAGCTCAACCCATAAGAAGGCAAATAAAATCCATCCGGGCTGCCATGCCGGTGAATTTAGAAACTTTAAGTCATCAACAGCAGCAAAAATAGGCCTCAGAATGAAATAGAACGTTACAAGAGTCCACATGTTCCTGCATCAGCTATTCAGCTTGTGCTTTATCCATTACAGCTCGTTCACTGAGTATAATAAAACCAGCTGCTAGTTATCATTACTGTTGTCATATGACATGTTACGGGTCATATATTATATGATCGTTGTTCTGCGACTATGAATAAAAAATCAACATCCATTTGCTTATATTATTTTAATAAGCAATCCAAATTTTGATATAATGAACAATTTGATATTAGTACTTAAACATTAAGATTTACTTGAGAATATGGCTGCCCCAACCAAGAGATATTGGACCAAGAAAATAATTTCAATGGCTGATAAGCAAATTGTGATGACAGAAACATCCTCTTCTGTGGGCTAAATGAGGTTAGAAACTAAAGCTTTAAATTGGGGGTCCATTTCGTATTAATACCAAAGGAATTGTGGGGCATATATCATTTATAAGGAACAATGTAGATGTTTAGGTATGTCAGCTGCATATGCACCCGAGAATATATGGGAACATACTCTGTTTTCACCGAGTAATGGCTTCGCCTCAGTTACTCTCCTTTCTTCTCCTTTCTCTGCTCGTCATCTTCATCTATACATCTCATTCTTTTCCAGATAACAATGTCACCAAAGCTCAATCCCATATCAAACCAAAGAAAGTAAATCTGTCTCTGTATTATGAGTCTCTATGTCCATATTGCCGGAGTTTCATTGCAAGTCAACTCGTGAAGGTCTTCAACACTGATCTTCTCAATATTATCAATCTTAGGCTGGTTCCATGGGGCAATGCTCAATTTGTAAAATCTAAAAAGACCATCATTTGCCAGGTTCCACTTCCATTGTTCCATCTATTGTACTCGTTTGATTTTTTTTTCACTTTTTTTTTTAGCCATTGCTCCTACAACACAAGTGATCATCCAATCAGTATTTTGGCATGTTAAATGTCATCCATCAGAAGTTTCTTTGCTTTTAGTCGTTTGGTTTTGTAACACTATGTATTAAAAGAATAGTTTTCTCTGGTGTAATTTTAACATATTTTTTTTATTGATTTCTTTTTATAAATCAAGCACGGTGAAGATGAATGCTACCTGAACACTATACATGCCTGCGCCATCAACATCTGGCCTGATCTGGTAAGTCACCTTTCTCATCCGTAGCTTGAAGAGCGCTGGAATCCCTTTCTTTAAGCAAAACAGGCAAGTAGGTTTCCTTAAACTAATCAGAAATTAGAGCATAAATTTCTTAATTTTCATAAGAAATGATCTTTTAGTAACTGAAATTGGTTGGAAGGCAGATCTATTCCACAGTGTACTAACCTATGGAGGTTCAGAAGTAGGTGTACCCTTTGCTTCTCATTAATTCTCTATTTAATATCACAGAGAAAGCATTTCAACTTCATCTACTGTATTGAAAATCACGGCCTTCATGTCAAGGATGGTCAACACTCTGACGGTGCAGATGCAGTGTGGAAAGCCTGCTCTGTGAGATTGGGTATGGATCAGAAACTTATCAACAACTGCTATAACAGCGGATATGGAAGAAAGGTAAGCTTCTTCTACTTGGAACTTGACGGTCATAAATCACAATCAACTAGAACTAAATTCATCAATTACGCAACAGTTTTCTCTAGTTTACATCCCTAACATTTTCCCAACATATGTATAAAGCAGGGAGTTGAGTTTAATTTAATGCGATCTTGTTGGTTTTTCAAACATGCATCACTAACATCAAATGCAAATTGAAATGCAGCTTTTACTGCAGTATGCTACTGAAACTAATAATCTTTATCCAAAACATTTATATGTTCCCTGGGTGACAGTGAATGATCAGCCTCTTTATGATGTTAGTCCCTCATCTCTTTCTCTCTCTCTATTCCTCATTATCAACACCTTTGGTTCTCTTTCTGAACCTCTAAAAACTTTGGGGGTGCAGAAATACGATAATTTTATATCCTATGTCTGCAATGCTTACAAAGACAACGTTTTGGCAAAGGCCTGTCTGCCACATTCTCCAAAAGCAACTGAAGAGAAATTTCCAATTTCTCCTGTCTGCTACGCAGACTCAGCAGCATAATTTATTCCAGCAATGAAGATCCCAATTTCAGCACTCTTCATAGTTGCAGACTTGCAGTGGAGGAAATTAGAAGCAACAGCATAAATTCATATTGTACTAGGATGGACCTTTTAACACTTACATCATTTATGTAGGAATGAGATTGGATCAGTGACCTACCATCATATTATGTCCTTAGGGTTATTATGATTTATGATGCAATTTCCATTCTGCACTTGGAGCAAAGAGCAATTTGTGTCCATTCATTTGATAATCTTAGCAAGTTTAATGCTGAAGAAGACTAAAAAGGAGATTTTTATTTACGAAAAGAAGCTTTTGAATCATTGTTAACAAAAAAGCAAACTTCTAAAGTACTGCATTTCTTCAATGAGGAAATGGCAGAAATGGCAGCGTCCAAACTCGTACACACATTGGTAAAGTAAGAAAGTCTCTAGGAATCAAAACCATCTATCACTCGACAAGGTCAGAAGTTTAGGAACAAAAAATGATTGATGGAAGCATTAGAAACACATAATATTACATACTTTGATTACATATCTCAACCGAGAGAAAGCATGTGACATGGTTACTGGGAATTTATCATCTTCCATATCCTATCACAAACATCAAAAGCAGTCATCTTTGCTGGGTCAAATTCAAACTTCTCTACCACCTTTTTATCTCTGTCCACTATATCTGTGACAAATTTGAGTCAAGGAGAATCCGTATAATGCAACGGAAAAACAATTTGGAATATGGAAAAAGCCTGACAGATAAACGAAGATGAAGGGGAAAATACTATTTTTAGCAGAAGGATACGGCCTGAGATTCTGGATTGGACTTCCAAGTCCGGAATGATATTAGTTATAGAAGCATACATCGAAAGCTTCCTCCTGCAAGGTCAAAGCATAATGATCCATTTTCAGATGTTAAAAGTTGAACCGTTTCACTCACGGAACATCAACTCATCATAAGATAACTTTGGAAGGCATAGCTTCATACTCCATAGCCATTTCTGGAATAAGAAAATATTGCTGAACAAAGCAAAAATACCAGGTTCCTCAAAATAGAGTCGACAAACGAATCCGAGGATCCGGAAGATGTCGATAACCTAGTCAGTAACCAACATTCGGAACAGAAAGGGACCATGTGGGCAGTGAGTACATACATGGAAACCAAAATTCAGAAATTAAAGTTAAGATCTTTCCCTTATTAATCCAAGAGACACATTCAAGCTAACAAGCTTCTCTCGTTTTCAGAACAAAAACATCAGAATTCAGAAAATATAAAAAAAGGAGCAAGCACCATTTGTGTTGCCACACTAACGGGAGTTCATAAACTTACCGTTCTTTGAGCTTGTCCTGCTCAATTTTCCTCAGCATTTGCTTCCGCTCTTCAATAGAAACCCTCTGGCGCTCCAGCTCAGATATATCATTGCCAATAGTCGTGTTTTATAAAAGGAGATTTGAAAAAAAAAATCAAACAACAGAACCAAAACCTTAGGGAAGATCAAAAGAAAATGCCCGACAAAACATATACTTATCTAAGCTCCTCCTTAAGTCCACGCTCTTTCTCAAGCTCCTCTTTGAATTCCTTGTGTAGATACTCCATTTCAGCTCCATCGAGAATCTCAGCCTTTGCCTGCTCTGTTTTCTTCTTGCAAGCTTCGATCTTTTCCTCATATTCTGCATTTTTTTTTAAATAAAAAAAAAAAAGAGGAAAAGATCTTCCTTTACTTTCCCCCTTTTTTTTAACTTCTCCGAAAAACAAAAAGTAGAAAAAGAAAGAGACCTTGAAGCAATCTGCGAACCTCCTTGGAATCAGAGTCGCAATGCGAGTAGAGATCATTCAAGTGCTGGAAACACTGCGTTAAGTTGTTAATGTCCCTTTTGTCTTTTAGTACCTCCACCAGATCGTCGCTATATGATATCAGCTTCTCTACATCTATCATCCTTGAGAGTTCCCCCATTTCTAGGGTTTTTGGTACTCCTTTCTTCAAATTTGAGCCAAGGAAAAAAAAAAAGGAAAAAGAAGATGAATTAATGACACCAAGTGAAAAGAACAGAGTTTCGAAGGCGTTTTCAAAAGCAAAAGAAAGGGCTTTGAATCTAGGAATAGGATCTAATGAAAAACAGAAAAAGGCTTTCTATTGCTAGACCTAGTAGCGGAAGGGAGAGCGTGCAGAGGGAAAAATTGGAAAAGGCTCCAGATTTGATTAAATTCAAAAGTTCGTATTCGAAATATAATATCAAAGAATAGCTTAGAACTCGCCCGCCACATCACCGTCGATATGTCCGAGTGGTTAAGGAGACAGACTCGAAATCTGTTGGGCATTGCCTGCGCAGGTTCGAATCCTGCTGTCGACGCATAGTTTCAATTTTTATTTTTAATTCGGTAAGTAAACTGTCAAGTAACAGTGTAGAAATGGTAGTTTTCATTTGTAAGTAAACAATCAAATAACAGTGTAGAAATGGTAGTTTTCTTTTTCTTTTTTCTTTTTTCTTTTTTTTTTTTAATTTATTTCAGAAATGGTAGTTTTCATTTGTTTTATTTATTATCATTGTTTTCGCTATTTATACAATTTCAACATAAATAAATAGTCCTTCTGTGGTTTGTATTTTGTATCTATCAGTATTAAAAAAAATAGCTTTAATAATTTCTCCAGGAGGAGACTCTAACTAGTGTAATTCCTCTCCACTCCAAGGCTAACTCATTTCCAGAATTCCCACCAATGCTCACCTCATATGAATTTTCCCTTTCTCTCACCAGTTCTTTAGCTTCCATTACTCTATCTGTGCTTGTCCTCAAACCTTCCAATGTCGTGCCTGCCTGGAAATGGTAAGTTTCATTTATCTCCTTCCACGTTTGGAACCAAGCTTGGCCGCAGATATTAGGTCCTACAAACAGACACTCCATTGCCATCCTTGCTTGGACCATGTCGTGCTCTCTGAACTTGGATTGCATTGATTCCAAAATAGCTCGGTAGTGCATCAATTGCCCATCAAAGAATGTTCCAAATCCTGAGCAATCTTTCAGTTTCTCACAAGCATCTCCATCACCAAGTGTTATAATTCCCCTGTTTCTTGTAGTATAGCTGCCAGAGCTTGCCAATACCTCATTAGCTACGTTTAGAAACTCATTTACAAGCTTCCTGCTCTTGTTTTCTCCCATGTGTGGGAGTCCAACCATGCAATTGAAGGCCATCCATTCTCTCGTACCACCTCGTTTCTTCATTTCCTTAAGCTCATTCACCAAATCTTGGATTCCCATTTCTTCTACTTTCATATTCAGGCCAAAAGACCTGGCATGGTCGCAAAGTTGCCTTCTTGTGTCCTCAAACCTCCATGGAGAGCGGGCAAAGTCTTCCTCTCCCCATCCTATTGATGTCAGTCTCAATTTCTTGTGTTGCCATGCCATGGCCTCAATCAATGGAGGCCACTGAATCCCCACTCCAATGTCAAAATCCACGATGTGTAGCAGATCTGCATCATCCGGCATGGCTTCAAGGATTGCTGAGTTAGCAACAAAATGAGCAAACCTCCCATATGGCAACACCTGATAGAATGCCCTGAAGGCTACCTCAAAGTTCTTGCTAGACTCTTGCATTAGATAATCGCTTTGATTTTGAATGTCTTGAGATAAACTGAATGCGATCCGTTCCAAAGTTTCACCAACTGGACTACCTTTCTCACTGATACACCTTAAGATCACCCTCGCAAGCCCTGTCTGGTTCTTCTCTGTAGCTTCTCCATAAGCCTTGAGTAGATGAAATATGCTCAATTGATTATCAATTTCCATGGCTTCGCCTGGCATGGTAAGTAATGACTGCATTGCTGTCATATCCGTCGATGCCTCGCTAGATCTTATGGATGGACTAGGACTCCATACATCTTGCCTTTGAGAGGACAACGGCTGTGACAAAGGAAAACTTTCTTCTCTCTCAACCAAACAACTATATAGATCATCAATCCCATCAGTCAGCATAGACTCAAGCCCCGCCGAGAGGACTGAAAAATCCTCCAATGGTACTGTGAACTGAAGCGGATCATCATACGCTGGATATGGGAAAATCTCACTGGAGAACATTGCAGAAAAATGGGAAATGGATGAAATTTCAGAAGATTCCTCTCTGGTAGTGAATGAAGAAGAGAAATCTCCCATACCGAGGCCATAGGGTTCGAACTGACCAATAGGTGAATTCATGAAATTGTCGAATGGCCATGAAGTAGTAAAATTTTTTGATTGCATCATCTTTCTGATGATATTTTACAGGGTTTGAAGACTTTGTTTTGCTTTGAGTTTTGACTGCAAGTTTAATTTATGAGTATATATAAAGTAGAAGATATAGATGTAGGGACATTTTGGCAAACGAAAAGGATAAAATAAAAGGAAATTTGATTAAAGAAAACAAGGACCAATGAAATCTCACCCGATTTCTTATGAGTTTTATTCCATGAAGGTTCCCTGTTGGGTCGTCTTCCCTGCTTGGCAGCTTCTCAGAGGTGCTATCGCCTGAAAAAAAAAAAAAAATTATTTAATCCATATTTTTTGAATTTTTTAATGAGGAGATTAGTTAGGTAAGCCATTGATTTTTCTTCCAAGGTAAATAGTTTTCACTTAACGAGAAAGATAACCTTGAATTAAAAAAAAAAGATCAAGAAGGAGCTGAGCTGATATGGGACTTTTTAATCAAATAAATTCCATTGGCTTCCGGCTGGATAAACAAATTTCCTTGTAGTCATCAACATAATATATATATATATATATATATATATACACACACAATATATATTTGAATTTAAGGAAGAAGAGCAAGACGATCAAATTAGTTGACTAGCTCGCTTTTGTAAAGGTTAGATTAGTAGTCAAAGCGAGGTTCTTTTTTGTGTTTATTAATTATATTACATAAATGCAGGAAATAATTATAATTACACTTCTAATAATTATTATATATATATATAAAATATATTAATACTCTGTTTCTTTCACTGTTTCAGGGATCACCGATGCCCCATTACTCATTCCAAAAACGTTGCAATTTGATGGTATTAAAAAAATCTAAAACCTTTCAATTTTAATTGTTAATCTAAATTCTATTAAAATATTATAGAAGTTTAATTGATGATTCGAGTAAATGTTGAAGCAAAGAATTTTGCGTAACTTGGTTCATCTATATATAAAATAATAAATATATATATATAGAGAGAGATATAGAGATCTTGGTTGTTGTCCTTTTATTTTTGTTTGATTTGTAACTAACGAGATAGGTATTTTGTGGATTAAGTATTGTGATTGTGTTGGGTATCAATATGTTTTAGTATATACAATGCATGCATGCAGATTTTAGAATTTAGACTGCAGATGATATTGATCCATGAAATGATCCACGCTATCGTTTTCTCAGTCGCTTATCAAATATACACACACACACACACACACACACACACCCTAACCCTAACAATGCTCGCGAAAACAAACGAAACAACATTTCATTCACTTAATTTGGCTGCTGCGTTGCTTTTTAAAAGTAGATGAAGATTTGGAGATCATATGCAAAAGGCAAAAGAGTAAATAAATAATTAATTAAACAAGTTTAAGACAGCTAAACAAGTGTAAGATATACCATAATTGTCTGATGTAGACATAGAAGTAGATACGGATATGACATGACATCTACGTTCACCTGTAACGTATAAACTCTCTTTGAGGTTTGCTTTCTCAAGCCACAAACTATTACCTTCTTGCTTGCTTTAAAATATTAAAATATATAGATATACCTATCCATATATATATATATATATATTTCCATGATAAAAACAAATTTAGAGTTCGCCAACAAATCAGTATATTGCATTTCATCCATTCTTTTTATATGAAAATTCTTATTAATTTGCTGGAATAAATTAATTAAGATGTATAAAATATACATACATATATATATATATATATATATGGGCACTTGAGAAATTATACTTCAAAAATCCAAAGACTCTTATGTTGCAAGCAAAGACATTTCTAAACATGCACCCAATCCCGTCACAATCATATTACTAATCATCCAATCCATTGCTTAGCTTTGCTGCAATATCATTTACGAATGTAAATCCATTTGAATCATTTAAAATCTAATTTGCCAAAGAAAGAAAAAAGAAATTCCCTCTACTCTAAAACCATAATTGAACGATAAAAGCAAGCAAGGTCATAAGATAATGGGGTTCAGTTTAAACCTACCCGACATCCTCTCCCTCTATCACCAAATTTTGCAACATAACCATGTTTCTTAGGTACCGTAGCACTCCATCCTAAAACTTCTGCTAACAAAGAGATCAAACTAAAAATTTATATCTGAATCAGTTCCATCAGAGCATTAATTCACCTTTGGCAACCCAGACAGGCTGCAGACAGCCCATTACAAAAGCAGATGAAAGAAAAATCAGTAGGTTCAATGAGAAATTAATTAAAAGCATTAAAAAAATACAGGGGGAGAAATTAACTCAACAGACCATCGCTTAATGGATGCAATAGATAAACTGTTTCACAAGTTTTTTTTCCTTTTTTTGACCACCTTAACCCAAAGGCCTCAAACAATGCCACCACTTAACTTTGTTCTCTAGTCACATGTGGATTAAGAAAACCCTGATAATTCAAAACCCAAATCCGCAATAATAAATGCACAGATACATGAAGTAAAAAGGACAGAACAATATAACAGCTTTACTTTAAGGCCTTACTTCATCTCATAAAACCATGACACGTCGAATCATACCCTGGGTCCAACCTGCAGTCTCCTTGAGCTGCTCATCATCAGATTGGAGACATTCACCAAGAAAATCATCATAGAATGAACAGTCTTTAAACAAAAGCTTTGTGTTGGAGCCAAGAGCATCTGCAAGATCACCCATAACAGCAACTGCAGCTTTCGTCACACTTTCATCCCTGCAATACATGGAAACAGAAGTATTTAGACGGACAAAACTAAAGGTTAAGCATCAATGTACCCAAGAGGAAAAAAAAGAAGAAAACAAAACTACCTTTGACTGTCTCTAGAGACCAATTCTATAAACTTCAAGAGATGTTGAGCATAAGGCACCATAACATCAGGCTTCACACTCTTAAAACCTTGAAGGATACCAGAATAAGCTTCAAAAATACTACGTCTGAGCTGGTTGCCATATTCCATCATCTCCTCATCAGCAGTTTCCATCTGAGCACAGATTTCGGCTGCTCCCTGCATCATGGGTAGAGCATAGGGGACATACTTCTCAAAGTGCTCCCCTATTGCAAGAGCAATATCACCAAAGCAAGAGAATATGGGAGGCTTTACAGACCGGTGGAGTTCTGAACTGGCAAGATCCTTTAGAAGAAGACCCATGATGCCATCACAATACGGTAAGATCTTGTCGTCCAACGCACGACAAATATCACCAACAACCCCAACTGTGATTCCACAAACCTGGTATTCCTCAAAATTTTGCAATCCCATCTCAAGATACTTATAGAACTCTGCCATATACTTCTCAAACTGAGCTCCAGTGGCATAAGCAAGAGCACCTATTGCGAGCATTGCTTCCTCGTGAACAGTAGAGCTGCGGCAACCAAACACCTTAAGGAATAGAATCATAATCTGATCAGCAGCCTGAAGTATGATTGATTTGGTTTCGTCTGTACTGCTAAGTTTCTGGATGATAACCTGCAAAACACCACAAAGAGAGGCTTGCAAGTCTCCTTGCTTTTCCCTATCATCTGAAGAAACAATCTGAATCTCCACAGTCTGGCCCAACTTATTCATAATGACTGGCAATAACTGTGCTATAATGGAAGATGTTTCTGCAACGTTGGAACATCTCACAACTTCATTCAAGGTTTCATATGCAGAGGACCTGAGCTTGGAGTCACCCCCATCTGTTCGATCAGCAGTTGCAATTAGACAACTGATTATGTCCGTCAGATATGGTGACAGAAGAGAGGAGCTTGGTCCTGCATCCTCATAGCCTTGGACAAGGTAATAGATTGCCCCGCAAACTTTCTCAGCTACATTGGGAGCATCCTTAATGCTCTCCAACAACACACCCACAACGCGTTTGAGATTCTCAGGAGAAATGACAGAATATCCACTAGCTGGACTGTGCAGTAACTCAAAAATACGACTAAGAGTCCAAGCAGTTGTATCCTTCACATGATTGTTCTCATCCTTCATAGCATTTAGCAGAAAATCCAAACCTGCCTGTACCAGAGGGGAGAGCTTCTCAACAGTTGGACCTTCAAGAATAGAGCCAAATGCATAAGTGGCTGCCTCTCTACAATGCCAATCTGGCTTCAAAATGTTAGCTTCCACAAATGGCATTACAAGAGGCACTATAGCATCCCCAACGGTTCTGGCAACAAGGCCCAGACAAGTCCCACCAGCCATAGATATGTTCCAGATTGTATCATCCTGGTCCTGATCTTCTTCCTGCTTTAGCAGAGTTTCCAACAACAAAGGAACAAGAGACGATAAAGCCTTCTCTATGAAACGAGAATGGGGAGGTCCAGAGTCACCGCTTTCAGGACTATCAAACTCTTGAAGTTCAATCTCTTCATCACAGATAGAGCTCCAGAACTCAATTGCTTGAAGAGCAACAGTCTCTTCGTCACCTTTTACAGCATTTGATGTAAGCTGAAAAAGGGTTTGCATGTAAGGCTCAAGCACCTCGTAATATGCTGATGCTATTGCAACAAGACACTCAAAAGCAGCCTGCCTGATTTCCACCTCTTTGGACATGGCAGTGTCACATACAACCTTCATGATGTAATTCCGCTCCATCTCATTCTCAAAGTTGGTCTGTGCAAACTCTAAAGCATTATATAGAGCCTTGGTTGCAGCAAGCCGAACTTCAGGACCATGTTCAGCTAGGTTCATCCCTTGAACAACTGCAGTGAGAACAGCATTCACTTCATCTTGAACAAGGTCCTGATGAGATATCTCCTCACAAACATATCCCAGAGATTCCAAGGTAGCCTGTTTCAGGGCTGCAGGCCTATCTTGCTGTGTCATATTGTTAAGCAATGACCCAATCAGTTCAGGCCACTGCTTCCGAGGAATCTCAATTGAAGCAATTTTCGCAATAACTTGAGCAGAAGTGTGCCTCGCCTCAGGAACAGATGAGCCAAGGGTCCTCAGGAGCAAGTCTTTGATTTGAGACTTAACAGAAATGTCAATTGCCATCCATTGTTGAACAAGTTGTTCCTTCCTGATAGCATCTTTGGCATCTAACGAATTCTTAAGCACTATACCAGCCAATCTACGGGACTCAACAGGTTTATCATTATTTGAAAGCTCAACTGACAATGAAAGAAGGAAGACAGGCATGTTCAGCTCTTGAAACTGCCTCAGATTAGCCTCTGCCTCTGTCCGAACTTTTGCATCCGCAGATTGGGCGGCCAGCAGAAACTGAGTGATCTCCATAGCCATTTTAACTACACCAACTGAGAACATAAAGCATCGATCAGAAATGATGAATACGATACAAATCCATTAATAGAGATTGTAGCATGTTATAATTGAACAAGATCAAAAAGTAACAAGCATGGTTGGAGGAAATATAGAAGGAATGAATTCATCAAAACCACACAAGTTACACAACACACATGGATAAACATAAAGTCAAATACAAATGCTGCTGACAGGTAGAAATAGAAGTAACAACTAAGATGAACCAGTGAAACCATGCTTTCCACTAAAATGCAATACAATCCCAACGCTTACAATACTCAAATTTCAAGCACATGCAGTAACTTCTGTGTCCACAGGTAAGTTACCCCACCACTGCCCCCTTATAGATGTATTGTTCTATTATTTGCTTTGGAAGTTCGTGCTTTCGAAGTTCAAAGTAAATGAAGAAATAAAAGCATTATATTTTAGTGATTCAACGGTCTCTGATATAAACCCAAAAGTTCTTCAATTCCCCTTCGCTTTCCAGTCACAGAAATAAAACAGTTTTATGCTAAAAAAATTAGACCATAATACGAAACATAAACCTTATTCTACTCAAATAGCAGAAACAGGGGGAACTAAAGGAAACAAACAAACAAGAAAAACATAACAAACTAAAAAAAAGGAAAAAACAATAGACAATAGACGATAAACAAGCAAAAAGAACAACCAAACCGAGATCCATAGGTTTGAGAAATGGGAAAGAAAACGAAACTCTAATTTTTAAGGCTGAAATGCAAAACCCTAAGAAAAACCCACTGAAGTACAAGCAAAAGCCTGAGATCTAAAACTAAACCAAAAATGGAAAGGCAAAGGCAAACTTGAAGTAAAGATGGATACCTCAAATTGGTCTCCGATGAACCAGGGAGATTTGAAAATCAAAAACCCAAAGGGAGGAGAAAACTTAGGGTTTTGCTCTCTCTCTCTCGAAAACTGTTTTTGCCTAAGCTTAGAAGAAATAAGGAAGAGAAGAAGAAGAAGAAGAAGAAGAAGGGAAAAGAGAGAACGAGAGAGAATCGGCGTAGAGACTGGGAGCTTTGGATTGAAGAGACTGATTTGACGATTTCGGTATTTATATAAATAAATCAATTTCGAATGATGGGAAGGAAGCGGGATGTGTAAGCACAGACTGAGCAAGCGGGCAGCGGGGCTTTTCCCCTGCCCACTCCCAAAACCCTAGATTTTTGAAATCTACCACGTGCGAGGCTTTCCCACACGTGCGGTTTTAAACGATTCAGGGAATTTCATTGGGCTCTTGGGCTTCGAAAGCTTAGACCATTTAGATGGACATCGAAGCCCACTGTTGTCCTTTAAACCTTTTAGTTTTCGTCTTATACATGGAGAATAGGATAGAATAGAATAATAATAATAATAATAATACAAAAAAAAACCCTAAACTTTCAGTTTAATACAATCATATGTAGGAAGAAAAATCAAATAAATTTTTAACCCTTTTTTTAATTTTTTTTTTATGGTGTTGAGTTACTAATACTTAAAATTTGATATCCTAAAATATATAATTTTTAAGAATTAATAAATTTATATATTTAGGAGTAATTAAATATTTCGTGTGAAACCCAATATTTAATTAAATACATACAGTAGTATCTTTTTTAGAAAATTCAAAAACTAGAAAATAAGTCAATTATTGTATATTAATATTATTCCTTCCGAATTTGCAATGTTTATATAGCAGCTTGCCTCTCCAATATTTACCATGTCAATACATGTATAGGGAGAGGATGTCTCCAACATTCTTCTATTACAAGAAAATAAATTTATCATTAATTTGTTTATTATATATGCTTTACAAATTATTAACTAACTAAAAAGTAGGATTGCCAAAAGCAAACCTCTTTTATTTACATCTCCATTCTCCAGAAGGAGCAAGAATTGATGAAAATAATTTCTTGTGCTTTGTACTAGATTTTGCTTGCACAATATTTGTAGATCTTCCCTTGATTGGACTTTTTACGCCACAGAGTTTGTGCTTCATCCGCCAAGGCAACAACATTTCCAGGCCACATCGCTTTGGTGAAGAGATCAATGAAGATCGCTTCATTATTGCTTGGGAAACACATGGCGACTGATCTGAGTAATTGCAGAGATGGGGAAGCTTTGTTTTTGACAAGTTTAGCGCGGAAGAAGCGGCCAATGCTTTGGCGTCCGGGAGAAACCGCTCGATTATGAAATTTGGAGATGGGCAGTCACTGTGGTCTAAACTCATCTCCAAGTCACTAGGCCCTAAACTCTTTGATTTTAAACCATCAGATGATCCATGAAACTTTTCTGCTTTCTCAACGATGTCTATTGCTTCTGTCAGTGACAATACTTCCATAGCATCCGAGAAAACATCATCGTTATCATCATCATCATCGTAGTCATCCACATCAGCATCACAGCCTTCATCATGATCATGGTGATCCCCATTGGTTGCTTGATTTGGTGGACACCATCTGCCTGGTGGGGGTTTTGGACGAGGCGTTTCTATTTCTGCCTCATCTACGTTCTTACTGCTCTCCATCTTCTTTGGCTTGCCAGGAGCCTGTTCCCAGCAGAATGGAACCCCATCGCTTGAATCTTTCCATCCCACCAGGGAATTCGTACAGGACACTTTATCACTGATGTGACTACCACCACCAGCAGCTCGCCTTGTTGATAAGAGTGGTGCACTGAAATTCAGCTTTCTGGGGCGTTTTATTTCCATTGCTTCTTTCATTCCTTCTCCAATATAGAGAAATTAGAAATATCCTTTCGTAAGTGAACGATTCATTGGAGTAGGTGGGGAAAAAGTGAATGGGTGACTTGAGATGCATAATTAAGAATGAATGAATGAATAAAGATATGATAAACAGGAGTGGTTGCATGAAATAATTGTAAAGCAGCTGAAACTATGGGGATCTCGTGCAATGCGTTTAAACCGATATTTTCACTTTATAATGCTCACAGGTTGGGTGGAAAAGGTCCTTCTATGCGGGATTCAGAAAGAGAACCATGAGGTTAGCTTTTGTTGGAAGCCTGGAATCATCAAAAAAGTACGTAGCGTAAGTGGTGCGCCACACCTAAATTAACCAGTTCCCTGCTTCCAACTTTCGACACATGGAAATCGACTTACCATTTAAAAAAATGACCTTTTACGAGTGGATTTCTCTGTGCTATTAACTGGCGCTAATTTATATATGGTAAACCAGATCTCCCCCATATCTAATTGCCTGCAGGCTGACGCAGAACGTTAAAATTATCCAAGAACTTTGTTGGGAACTTGGATTAGACAGCATCTGATAGTAAAATTACAAGTCTTTAATAAAGGGGAAAACAAATAGCATGATCTAGGACTGCTGATTGAGCCTCGGACCAAGTCTTGAATTGCGTAGAACACGTATGGTTGGACTATGTAGCGGGTCTCAAATTTAACTGCAGTGTAGACTGTTTGAAAAGAGCCCCTTTTTAAGGGAAATCTCAGGCTCGAAACGACAAGGAACAGCAAAAAGGCCAACAGAATGTAGAATCTATAGACTGGATAGACTTCTGCTGTTTCATGTACACGATTCTTTTGGCTGTAGCTTTGGCACCGCCCCTGCCAGAGTAGTAGATAGGGCAGTAGCAGCATCAGTTCGCATGCCTGGCCTATTTATGTCATTTGTTGGTTGAAACCTTGACAGTAAACAAATATTTACAAGCTATCTTACCTAGTTTCTCTTTTCTTCTTTTCCATTAAACCAAACACTTCCTTTTTTAAGTTCCGTTTCTCACAGACTTTGTGGTGCTTCTGACTTCCCCGGAGACAAAAGCCAAAAGTAAAGGTGCCCTTCCTTGTGTTAATTGAACAAAAAAAAAATATTTGAAAGAAAAAAAGGTGGCAACAATCAGGTTGCCCATGGTAAATGATGAAGAGAGGAAGTAATTATTGGGGTCCAACTTTCTTACTTCAGTTCTGTATCCTGCTGACGAACTTTATTATATAGCTCAAGAGTATCAGTACGGTTGGGATCAAGACACAGGACTGATTCAGAATCTCTAACAGCGGATAAATAGTCACCCATTGAATCATAGAAAGCAGCTCGAAGATGGAGTAGCTGCAGGTCGGGCTTGAAAGCCGACACTTTAGTGAGCTCTGTTATAGCTTCATTTTCTTTTTGATCATTCATTAGAAATGGAAGGATATAAACTTCATGTTAGAGGCTGAAAAATCTTAGCCCCATACGTAAATATGTTCCCATTATTCAGGCCCAAATTCAATCACAGAATTAATAACTAAGAACAAATAAAAAGAAATTATTACACTAAACCAAAATTCCATACATTTGAACATTTTACAGGATAATTGATTATTAATAGCATTTATTTAACATACTTAACAGAAGCCCTGATCATGAGAGCACCTAAATATCAAGATGGATATCCATTTGCCAAGTGCCAGATAAGCAAAGCAAGCCGAAGTATTAATAACATTAAAATGTGACCTAAATACCGTTCTGGCTAAAATTTATGCTCTCTCTTCTTGATTCCCTGAAACCACCATACAACATTATTCAAAAGGATGTTGATAAGGAAGCAATATTGGACCTTATACGCCTAATCTCTTCATCTCCAATGCAAAATGAAATAACCCCGTTATCATTAGAAGTAGAACATTCCTCCTCCCCAATTGAAGAATCATCCTCAAATTCCCCTCGAGGAGTCCTTAAACAAATACAAGGATCATAAACAGATTCTGGCTTATAATCAGCCACCAAGCTAGCCTTGGGACACTCAATGTTTCTTCCACAACAATCCATTGAATATGTGCCAACAAGCTCATCCTCCCTCCTCTCATACCACCACGCTGCTAACACAATCTTGGAATGCACATCAACAGCGTGCTGCCTGGCAGACCGACGAGCCCGCCGAAACAATTTCGGATCAGATAAGCCCCTAAAAATTGCACATTGCTCAAGATACATTCCTGATTTCTCAAATTGAGGACCCTTCTCAATCCTACGTTACACATCAGCAAGAGTTCCCATAAAATCAACGAACTTTAGACATGATTCAATCTGGGGCTCAAGGTGAGCCGAGAGAGGGAGGCCATAAGGAAGTAGGGTTTGAGTTACAACAGCAGGGGTCATATTAGAAGCTCGATAAATGGGACTCGATTTGGATCAAATCGAATTAACTCTAAGACGGCCTTGAAGTTGGTGGTAGAGTTTTTCACCGACTCCTCCATCTCCATTACCGGCAGCGGTACCATCACCGCCTGTAGAGTTAAGAGCATAAACTTGTCTGTTTTTCCATCCATCTATAAGCTTTAAACTACGCATTGTGGTGACTATTTTATGCTGCATCTTTGTTCACATAAAGAGTAATGGGAAGAATTTCTCTAATGGTACATAAAACAAAAAAACTTCAACAAGGTTCCAGACCCCCAAACAAAAGGAACCAAAATGGAAGATTCTGGAAATAGAAGCGAAAAGTGTATTGAAGAAATGAAATGAATGACAAAGCAAATTTACACGCAGAGCAGCACAGCTCAGATGAACAAAGGTTAGGAAGACGATGGTGATACAGGGTTCAATTGAGAATTCAAGAAAAGTGGTTTTTTCAGCATTAATTAGTCCGTTTGTCTTCCCTCTGGCATTTCTTTCTGTTTCACTTTCCTTTTTGTTTTCACGAGAAAACTAAGAAAAACCGAAAGAAAGAAAAAAAAATGGTAATGGAAATGAAGAGTTGTTTTTAGGGGAGCAGAACGTACCGTTTTGCGGCCAACCAGAAATTGTTTGAGGGGGTGGAGGTGGCCGTTGAGAAGGCCACTCTCTCTTTTTCTAACTGTTTGTCTCTACACTGTCTTTCAATCACCTCTGTTTCATTTTTATTCTCGATCTGTTTTCTCTGTTTCTCCAAATTTGAAGGGAGTTGCATTATTTGTCGTTTTCTTTTTTTTTTTTGCCCTCCGTTTTCGTTTTCTTACTTGTATGAAATTGAAATCCAAGTTGGTGAATAAGACAAATTTGATTTCTATATGTGGTCCGTCTAAGGTTAAAGCATGTCTGAAACGGGATTTATTATAAGTACTAACTAATTGTGTTCTCAACCTTTTGTTAGAGCCGTCAAAATAAAGTCGCGCGCTGGCCATGTTTTTGTCTCTCCCTTCTTAAGTCCATGATTCCAAGCACCGCGTCTCTCGCTCGCAAATTGCAATCCTTCTCACCAGCTTCCCCCCCCCCCCCCACCCGGCACTTTTCCCCCTCTCAATATCAAAGGACTACTTTCCAACCTTGGCTTGGACTCAGCTCAAATACTTTCATAAAATTAAAATTTGATCTCAACACTTATAATTCGTTTTTTTTTTTTTTTTAAATATCTAAATCCACTGCTTTTCTCTAACAATTGAATATTTCGCCTCATACAATGCATATATTTTATATAATAATTTAGAACAAAATAAGCTCCAAAATATCAGGACAAAGCTATTATAGAAAAAACTAGTTTAATTTTTAACTAAGAAATAAGAACGTCTCCAAAATCCAAACTCCGAGAAGGAAAAATGAAAATGAAAAATCACTTAAGACTGAGCGGGCCTTTAAGTCAAATGGATTAATCTTGGTGATGGAATAAAGCCCACTTAATGAAATTTGAACACCGCCACGGCCTCAAAAGCAGTCCATCCATGGAGCCATTTTTCATTTCTAAAAAGTCCTTGTGGACAGGGAGACAGACAGACCACTTTACCCCTAGAAGGGGGCCTTAAAGGCCCATAAAGCCATTCGCTAATACTCTTTTTTTTTCTTTTGTTTGGGGTGGGCAGTGGTTAAAACTTAAAAAGGGAGCTTAATTGAAAATTCCTTCGATCAAAAAAAAAAAAAAGTTAAACAAACAAAATGGGGGTGGGGGGGTGGTAAAAGAAGTATTAGTTTGAATTTTTATTTTAATATTTGGTTTTCAAAATTGTCAGCCTTTCTAATGATCGCATAGTTTGAAGAAGTAGTTTTGTAATTATTGTTGAATGTTGAGTTGTAAAAATAAGAGGCAATTTCCTATAATGGTTCTTTTTTTTTTTCTTAAAAGCAGTGGAATTTGCTGTATTTGTATTTGCTCTCTTAATCAGAATTTAACTAAAAAAAATTATATCAATTCAATCAATTTAACCTTATTGCAATATAAATATATATATATTATATGCATTAATTATCTCACTATAATTGTGCTAGTCAAATTAAGCTAAATTATATCAATGTGGCCAAATTTTCAGCACAAGGTACCACTACCACATGTTGTCTTTTTGGAAGGTGAAGGTCTACCTACTATGCTATCAATGTAAGAGTTTAGGTGCCCTACCTAATATATATATATATATATCAATAAATGTGGAATAATAATATTAGTATTATTACATCAAGTTTAATATATTTGTAAATAATTTTTCTTAATTTCTTATACCTAAATATTACATAAATGGTATATTAACTTTAAATTAGAATAAAAAGCGATTTTATAGGTAGACTAAATTTTTTGATTTGATGACCATCATAGTTTCTAGTGTTTGACATCAACCGATATTATATAATATTTGAAAATATTTTCAAAACATTCTTTAAATTTTATTTATTTATTATTTTTTTGATAATATGGGAAAATGAAATATTTGAAATCGAATCCAAATTTTGTATGCCAATTCTAACTCACTCCTAGCCATTAGACCAAAAAATTATTAGTATTTTATAAAGTATATATTAATTAAATCAAAGACCAATAATACTATAAAATATATATTATATTAATTATATAAAAGAAGTAAGGTGTGTACAAGCGGACCGGGAATGACCCAAAGTATAGACAAGATGTTACATTATGTAGGATCCACAGAATACAAAATAAACAGTATGTAAAATGAGACGATTTATATTCCTTTGACGAAAATTAAATATATATTTTCTTGTTTTATTAGAATATGCATTTTTTTCCAACTATGCATACGTATAGATGTGAAAGGAATATATTAATAAAATATTTTTGGGAAGAAATTTACATGCTATATATGAATTATTAGGCAGACACACCCAACAAAGACTGTTGTATTATTATATTACTAATCGCAGTTAATGAAAGGATACTCATTTCAAAGCTGACTTCTAAATAAAAGGCAAACATATACATACATACATATATATATATATATCAATGTCATGAATAAAAATAATTCCAAAATACTATTAAAAGAATGTCGAATGGGTGCTGCTCTCTTGTTTTAATTTCAAAAAAACACTGTTCATTTCATCATTTTTATTTCAACGTTTATCGCTCTTGATGTTGAGGTAATGTATTTGTTTGGTTATAATATTTTATTTATTAATCAATTCATTTATCCATGATTTGGTAGACATTTTTTTAAATTTATCATATAATTATATATTTGGAGGGTACAAATATTTGAACTAAATAATATTGACGGAAGAACATGAATCTTAATAACAAAAATGAAATTCAACAAAGTTATATATGCAAAGAGAGAATGAACGGCTTGATTGAACATACGATTTTGTTTTTTCAAGTCAAATATATATGTACATATATGTATATATATATATATATATGCATATTAATTATCAGCATTTTTGGTATACAAAATATATATCCCATTCAAAAAATTAAATAAAAGAAGGGGGAAAAGGGAAATTCATGCTGAATGCCCAAAGAATATATATCCTTAGATATGTATATATTTAGGTCCCATTGTCTTGTGAGGACAATGTGCATGTCTTTGTTGAAAACATTAGTCTATCTACTGTATATTCTATGCTGTCTTCAGTTGAGTTTAATAAATTTGCATGGCATATTGTCAGTACCATGCATATTAATTTATTAAAGTTTTAGATGAGAACTGAGACAGAATAGCTTCACCTACCATATAAAACGATTTATTTATGAGCTGAGCCAGAGAATATATAATTTTCAAACAGTAGTCGTGAAGCTTCTTTGAAATTAACTTGACAAAATTTCCTTGCCTTAGTTTAAATTATTTAAAAATGTAGTGGCATGCATCGAGTTGATCATCATCATCATCATCATATACATGGCGTGGTATGGCATGGTTACTATGCCATAAATTAAATGGATCGATATTAAATCTAAATAATTTCTAATCCTACTATATAATATAGATAGATATATGGGAGAGTTGCACAAAACGACAGACATCCTCATTCTATAATCATGACAGATCCGCATTAATAGGTTCACGCATTCTCATGCAAAATTTAAACTATATAATACTACAGATAGCAATAAGATGACAGTATATGTAAATACTAAACGATAAGAAAAATAGCATATAAACTAGTATCCGGGGTTGACTCACAGGCTAGGCGCTTGCGCTGGCGCTGCTGCTGAATCTTTTCAGCCCACCCCCACTCACCCTTATCTGTTTTAATTTCCATTGGGGTATATTGCTGTCCTCAGTCCTCTTAAGCAGTTGTTCCTCCTTATAATTATTATTTATATTAATTAATTACTACTATACATAAACAAATGATGTTATAAGATATGCATTTATCTCAAATACTAATTAATAAAGTTTTTATTCCTCCTTTAATTTACGTGCATGGTTGTGAAAACTAACAACTTCACGTGCTTCTTGCAGCAAGTTGACAAATTACCACTAAAAAGGACCCAAGCTGCGGAGAAAGGGTTGTCTAGGCTTAGCTTTGGACTGTCCGGCACCTTTTTAAATTTGGAAATGCCTATTACTCGGTTATAATTGCTATCAATTTTTTTTTTTAAAGATTTTATTTTAATTAGCTACATCATTAACTAACCTTCAAAGGGATCGAAGATAGAGTGCCATACATCTGAGATACTGGGTATTAATTTAACAAATATTACTTCGTAAATATTAATCCCTATTACATATATTGTTTCCGAAAAAACGGAAAGTAAGAACTAATTATAACAAATTGGTTGAGAAAAGTTGACTCATAAATCTATACATGTGTTGGCAAGATCCCTGTGAATTATAACGGGAACGGCAGAGAAGTATTAAAAGGGTACAATCCCCAGAGCCTGACCCTATTGTAGGCTCCAGTAAGTACGTGTATGTATAGGTCCATGTCAGTAACACGTGCGAAGAATGAAAAGTTCCCACCACACCGATACATCTACCTCCTCATTCAAACCTCTTATTTTTGTGCGTGTATATGCAATAAATGTGTGGATTGTTTCGTTCTTTTTCTTTCTTTCCTTTTTTTTCTTTACGTTTTTGTATAAATAAATATATGTTATATTTTTGGTGGGGGGTGAGATTTGTGGAGGTTCGGGGCTTGGATTCGTGTTATTTTATATATATAAGCCAAGCATCATATATATATATGTATTATATGGAATGATAATGTTACAGTCAAATAATACCTAAATTTCGGAAACAATAAAGGGTGAATGGGTGATGAATTATGAGCCGTAAATCTATAATAATACTGGTCCGATCATTCAGTTCCCCGAGGAGGAGGAGCAAAGCCCGTGATTCCCGTTGGAAAGGTAATTTCATAATCTTCTTTTGAGTTTGGGTCTGCATCAGCTACAGCTTAGCTTCACATTCGCATAATTAGCTCACACATGCATCAGCATCACCCATTAACCCCTCAACGTGAGTTGCTACTGCTCATTCCTCTTTTTTTTTTTGGCTGTACAACTGCTCATTCCTTCAATTATTATTCGTTCGTGCACTACTTAAATTAATTATCCGCACCAACTGCTCAAAATCCTCACGCAAATTTAAATCAGGTTGGATCTTCAATGCAAGCTGAAGCTGCATGTGTCACAAACTACAATATTTCTCACCTGTTTTTGAGGTTTATATTTATATATACTGCTACTTTCATTGTTGCTGCTAGCTGCTTCTTCTTCTTCTTGTTCTACTTTTTTTTTTTTTTTCCTAAAAAAGACAAAGCTTAAGGAAATTGAGAAAGGAAGATTCATGTGTTGAAAATCAAATTTCAATCTTATAAAAATTCATGACTTGAGAAAAATGAATGAACAAATAACCTTTTAATTTGTGCAATTTTATATTTAGGTAGCTTATTGTAAATAATTCCATATATAAGGAAAATTTTAAAATATTATTAATTTATCAACTCTAGGCAGAATTATATATATTATACTCATCACGGAATAATGAAAGGGCAAAGGGTTTTTCAGTTTAGGTTGGGTAGGGAACAATTTAAATCAGGCCGCCATCAGTTACACGAAAGTCTTTTCTCTCATTTAGCCAAGTGACAAAATTAATAAGAACAAAAGTCCACTTTGAGGCAAGTAGAGTTCAATTTAAATTCGGACAAAAACAAGTTTAAAATTGATAAAATAATAGTTGAGATAAATTTTCTTAAAATAGTAAGATGCGAATGTCTCATTAATTTTGGTTCTCATGCCATATTACTAAGACATCCCTGGCTTCATATATAACTCATTGCATTTGGTGTAAATGTCTTTTAAATATCAGAATCAAGATATTATATTTAATTAAAAATAAATTATCGCGATGGAAAGAAAAAATTCACACTCTAATATTTTAAATTCTCGTACAGTTAAATTCTGGAAGAAACTCACATGAGCGGAATATATGCCTGTATTGTTTGGTCTATGTATGCATGACTTGACATACATCCATGCATGCATGGGATGGAGGATAAGATATATACCTAATAATACGTAAGGATATGAGTAAATATTATTGTTTACTAGTCCCAAACCCGAGAGAGAGAGAGAAGAAACAGGTTTGTCTGTGTGTCTTCCCTGTCAAGATCTAGGGTTTCCAATATCCACCGCTCTGTTCAAAGACCTGTAGCTTTGCTTAGAGTAGATGCTTCCTTTCACCTAGTTTTCTCTTTGTCTTGCCCTTAGAAGAAGATTAAAATTAAGTTTATCTTGATCAACCATGAAAGCTGCACCATAATTCCTAGTTATTACAAATTAGTACTATTTATGACTCGATTTTTAGGCTGTGTATATTTTACCTCTTATTTTATGCTATGATTCCTAGACTTGGATATTGAAGATAGAGCGGGAGCTAAGCTTAGAAAGATGGAGGGAAATAGCGGCACCGAATGTTCAAAGACAATCCTATCTAAAAAAAATCAGGCTGAGAGTGAGAGTGAAGAAAACGATGGTGAAAGTAGGCCTAGAAATGGAGGGAGCTCGAGCAACAGCACGGTGGAGGAGAACGATAAGAAGCCATCCGTAAGGCCTTATGTCAGATCCAAGATGCCAAGGCTCCGATGGACACCCGATCTTCACCTTCGTTTTGTTCACGCGGTTGAGAGACTTGGTGGCCAGGACAGTGAGTTCATTTCTAACTATCCTTATCAATCTCTAGTCTGATCTAATTTCTTGGCAATTATAACTAAGAAAAAAAATCTTCTCAATCAGCTAACTCTATTGGTACAGGAGCTACCCCAAAGTTGGTTCTTCAACTGATGAATATAAAAGGACTTAACATCGCTCATGTCAAGAGCCATCTACAGGTTATTTGCCTATTAAAACCTGTAAATTAGCCAATAATTTCCCATTCATATTCATTAATAGGAGCGAAGTGTTTCTTTCTAACAATATTTTCCTTCAACTTTGGGTTTTTTTCATCAGATGTATAGAAGCAAGAAGATTGATGATCCAGGACAATGTATGTAGTTCAATTTCTCTATATCTTGATCCTTTTCCCTTTTCCGCTAATCTAATATTAGGGTTTCGATCAATGGTCGTCTCTAATGCATACAAGTTACCTTTACATGACAGTCATAAGTGATCATAAGCATCTTGTGCAAAGTGGAGATCGAAATATTTATAATCTCAGCCAACTTCCAATGCTGCAAGGATATAATCATCATCATCATCATCATCATCAAGGCGATAGTTCTAATAGTTCCAGGTACCAAAATTTAACAATCAATACTCAGTCTTTCACATTTCTTAAAATTGCACGTACTAGTCTATCTTAAACATGGGATTAATTAATTTCAATGCAAAATTTAACTTCTTTTCAAGATACGGAGATGCTCCTTGGAATGGCCGCGAGAGCTTGATGCATAATCCTTATACAAGCAGGAGTTTCATTGATGAACAAAGAGGAGGATTGCATGGAAGAGCGACAGAGAGGATCTTTGGCAGTGTCAGTAGCAGCTGGACCAATTATAATTTCAGGATGGATACTTCACCTTCCAATGCACTACCTGGCTGGAAAAGCCAAGAACTGAAGAATGACTTCTCATCATCTCACAATCTAGAATCGTTTCAAACCCAGCCAAGATTAGGCCGAATTGAGCTTAATCCCATAAGCCAAACTCAAGCTAAAGCAACAAATTTGAGCAGAATGGGCTCTTCTGATTTAAACAAAAATAGTTCACAAGACGGTAGGGCGATGAAAAGAACGACTTCTGATTGCAACCTTGATTTGGATCTATCTCTACGGCTAACGCAGGCGAACGAAGAAAGCCAGAGAAGTTCCATGGAAGAAGACGTTGGCAGTGAGTTATGTCTGTCATTGTACTCACCATCGTCCTCAAAGCTTAGCAGATTGAAAGGAGAAGATCTTAGTAGGGAGAGTGCAAGAAGGGCAAGTACTCTAGATCTGACTATATGAATGGGACAATTCTAAGTGAGATCTTGAGGTACTTATCCGAAAGGAAGGCTTTTCTCATTGTCTTTTACCAATATTGCACCAATCGACAATAACCTTTTATATATATATATATATACCAATTCTCTGTCGTTTCTTTAACATTATCAGCCTCAAATCATATTTGAATTTAGAACTATGTCGAAACAAGATATGCTACAATTTCCGCTTCATATTCTTGCTGACAAAAATAGAAGACCGCCCGGTCCTGTTGGCAAGAAATTGGAGCTGAAGGGTCCTATACATATGCTTTCAGAAAAATATTTCATGAGCTGCTATATTGATAACCATCGAGATAGAAGTAAAACTAGTAATATATATACACACACATATATATATATATATATATATATATATATATATTCCATGTATAAAGGTCAGGAACCTTTGTTAATTGATGCATTATGGCCGTAAACAGAATTCTAAAATCATTTTGAGTGCCAGCTTGATTTTACTTGTTTGAAATTATAATTTTAGAGTTTAGGGTACAGGGAACTGTGATGGAACTACAATTTGAAGATAGGAAGGAAACTAGCAACCTTGTGAATATTAATGTAACAGGTCTTGGTGCTAAGAGATTTTGATTTCGATATTGGATTTTGGAATTCAAATATAAAGCTGTATTGTTTCTAAATGCCTTTCTTGCAATCGTACTTCAATGCTTGGAATTCACTTGAAACCAGATTCGAGCTTGCATATATAAGGCTGGTTCCATAGTCTTTCTTGTCTAGAAGAGTATAGTGTGCGTGTGTGTATATATATGCATATATCTCCTGCTTTTGGAAATACTATATATTGCGGTTAATTTTTCTGTAACAGGTTACTGGTCAGACATTGATAATAAATTAGTTTACAAAGTAGAACATATATTTTGGAAAACACAAACTCATTCTCAAAAATTCACTAAATTATTATTTGCAGAGGTAGCACAGATGCATGCTTCTAGTTACTCATGCAGTTATTTTTTTTTTCCCGTTAATATCATGGTTGCATGTGACCTAATTTAACACCTTATAAAATATTTTCTAACATGTTGTTATAATAATTTATTCCCATTGAATGCCAAACATGGCCGATTGAATCTTCTCCCACCAAATTACATACTATTATTTGATATATCAAGGTGAAAACTTTTTACTTTTGTAAGCAAGTTACGGTTTGCTACTAGCCCTGATTTTATTTTTAATTAATTTTTTTATTTTATTTAAGAGTATATATCATAGTATTAATATTATTTATGGATAGATTAATTGTTCTTTTCAAATTACATATGTACTAATTATACATATGCTGAAAAGAATGGTGGCCCACTCCTAAATGGCCCATCCCATGTGTAGATGGCCGAAACTGAGCTCCATTTCTTCAATTTTAAGATATCTAATACATTTTACTTTTCAAAATAAAATAAGTATAATACAACGGATTGACAAAAAGTTGATCAGTTGAAAAGAAATATTACCTTTAATTTTTGTTTAAATCTAAATTTGATTTCAGAACCCACAATTATTCAATTATTAACAATATTCCAAAGCGATATATACATTTATAAACTACCAGGACATCCAAATCTCAGGGTGGCCGTTAATTTGGCATATGATAAATTGCATATAATCCCTATACCCTCCCTCAAGGCTCCGGCTAAGACTAATTTTCTACATCAAACAACTTCCACCAGTCCATAGCTAGCTGCCAGCTCAAGGCAATTTTATGCTTACCACTGATGTGGCAAACGCCGGTTCGTCCATGGTTTCCTACTCCATGAAGTCAACTCATGAGAGGAAGGAACCCAACTCAAGCCCAAGAACTTGCGAATTCCACATCCGAAACTCTGATACTGTACCATTGGGTACACAGGTTGATTCATTGACAGCTTTGAGCCCCTTTGAAACTGGGTCTTCGGCTTGACGGAGACTTTATTTGGCAACACTTGCTCGATCGGATGAAGATTCTAGCAGATTCGCATTACCGCGGGAGCGTTTTATGTAGAGGAAGAAGAGCAGAAAAGAAAGAAAGGCAGCAAAAAGTAGGAGAAAAATAAGCATCATAATCTCACCATGCAAAGCGAAGTTTCTATCACCAGAGAAAAGAAGGTGATCGTCTTGTTGAGGATCATCAGGGGCCATGGAAGATGATAATAGAGGAGGAGGACTAGCCATATCGGAATTCAGTGGTGGAGTGAAGGTTTAAGGAAAGGGCCGGTGCAGAGATGGATTAGATTGATAGAGTTATTTATGGAAGCCTTGACAAGTGGTGTGTCATTGTTTAAATAGTCGAGCATGCTTGTTTGGTAACAATTGGGATAACGTGGAAATAGTGCCCATACTTAATATATATGACGGAACGAGAGGGCGGGCGAATGAGACGCAAAGGGGATGGCCATCCCCTGTCCCTACCCATGACTTGTCTAACTTACGTCTACAACTACGCTTGTTTAGTTGTTTTGGCCTGTTTCGCACCGTTAGTTCTTCACCTCAAAATTCTCAAAGCTATATATATATATATATATATATATATATACATATAGAACAAATTAAATGGTCGTTTTCTTTTCTTTGGGATAGGCAATTAAGCTGCTTCTTCACCAAATTGTAAACATTGTAAAGATACCCTGCGTCTATATCTATAGTATATTGAGAAAGGAAGACGATGCCAATTGCCAAAAGTATAGCAAAAGACTGAGCTTTTAGCTTCTCATAATTATGTGCATTAGAAAAAAGAAAGTAAAAATGAATGGAGAAAAACAACTTCTTATAATTATTGATTAATTAATCATGCATGTTATTTTGCATATGTGATGAAATTGCATAATATCAAATAATTGAAAAAAAGAAAAGAAAAAGAAAAGATGTCCTCCAGCGATGATTAACCATTAAAAGAATCAAAACAAATGGTGCTTGTCAACCTCCAAGGCCTTTCCAGGAGACAGGCCTAACGAGGTCCCACCCTTTACGACAAAATTGGAGTGGGGCTGTGCTTAATTATTTATTCCTTTCTTTTTATTTTTTCTTTTCTTTTCTTTTCTTGTCCCTTGATAGATTTTTAACAGGACGACAATGGATGCTAAAATATTGTATATAGGACATTATTCAATTTGATTTTTTGTGAAATTAAATAATATTTCGTTCAATATTAAGTTTATCATTCATAATAAGTTGAGATAAAAGATACTGAATATTCAAATTTATTTTTATTTTAATAATAATATTCAAATAAAAAAAGAATAATAGACAAATTCAAATTTATTTAATTTTTTTTTTTAAAAATACAAATGTGCAATTTATTACCATTCCCAACTTTTAAGCTTTTACTAGCCATTTCAGAGGTCACCGGGTATGATAAGAAATCGACTCATGCTAATTAACAGCCATACGCTAATGTGCGACCACAAAGTTATATTAAACAACGAAATGTCTTTGCCTCCTATAGTGTATACGTGGGAGGCAGCCGGGAGATTCAATTTCCATTATAATTAACCTTTACGCGATCAGTTCAGAGTCCCATAGTTTACTGAACTTTGCAATTTCATCTCAAACTTCACTCAAGGGTTAAAATGCCATTATTTCTTCCAGCCGCGAATCTCTAACCACTTAGACAAGCAGGATATCCCCTTCAATTTTCATTCGTTTTTAAATAAAGAATTAGACGTTTTTGTAGAGTATGTTGTTTAACCTTATTAGACACGTGAAGTAAAAAGTTTGCAGACAAAAATCAATTAATCAATCCGAATGATCCCCGATGATTGTTTCAAGGAGGCCCCGGGCGTATGAATTAGTGCAACCATTAGCAATTCCCCAAAGATTTTACTGTACATGATTGGACGAGACGAGTCTTTTATACTACGACAACGACAAATTCCCACAATAATTTCCCTCGGACTAAGAAGTAACTGACAGAGAAAGTGCTTAATAGAATTTGAAATTTAAATTTATCTTCTATTTTATTGGAGACATTTAAAATCTGAATTTGTTATCTATCGGTGATAGGATGGATTACATGCATTAAACCTCTTTTCCTCTATTTAAATGTGAATTATTCAAGCTAAGGAATCAAATCAACACACTAGGAATTCACAATAACCTTAGTTGACTTAATTTTTGCTTAATCGAAGTACGTAGTTTAGGTTTTCAAGCAACGAAAACAAGGACCGATTTAACTAAAAGGCATAATTAATGAGGCAGAAGAAAAACCAAACGTCGTCTCTACTGGCAACCTAGACAGAAGAATATCACTGGCATATTGACCTTCTATACCCTACTTGTTTATTCCATAGTCCACACTGCGTTTCGCCGCTAGGTTTCCAAAATGCCCCATAGTATGTATGATCCAGGCTGTATATTGAGCCTTGCACCGGCCTTGTATAGATCTCGCATCTTGGATATTTTGTCGGCCAGTCTTTTTCCTGAATTCTTTTGGTTGATTCTTGTGCTGTCAATATGCAGGGAAGGCGTCAGCTCTTCCTATTAGGTTCGGGTTGAGTTTAAACAGAGTTTTCCTGGATAGATATTGGGCAAGCCCATCCTACTAGACAAATCATTTCTGATTTCAAACCCACATAGTTTCAGGAGCAAATGAGTTCACTACTAGGACATAAATGGAGTGAATGGCCCGATAAAACTCTTTTTTTTTTGGGGGGGGGGGCGGGGGGTGGAGATAATCAGGCTCGACAATAACTTCACCGGATTCGGGATCATGGCAAATGGGAGTAGGATGTATAGATACAACTACAACTCGAACAAAGTTCCAATTTGTTTAAGAATTCCATTCTTATTTAATGTTCCAATGAATATGCTTTCAGTGAGAACAAGAGACATCTGTTCCGAACTTACCTAATCATTATTAAATCGTTTGATTTGATCAGTTAATTTCTTTCGTTTTCGGGCAATATTGCTTGAAAACAGCATTTAAGCATTCTTCTTAAAGCAGTCTCAATTATCTACAAAGTCTTCCACGTTTCGCTGGCGATTTCCCCGACCTTTAACAGCCGCAAAGGGCGTTGATAATACTTCTGTCAGCTCCAAAAATTGCAGAAGCATCCGCCAATTAGTGACTAAGATCTGATATCTTGTTAATTTCCATGTATTTGTCAATCAAATATTAAATTAGGCTACTCGTATTGAATAACATAAATTCTATTTGCTTAATCTATTCCGAGTCTCATATACACTATAAGAATAGCAAGTACATGGCATCAGAAAGCCATTCTGCCACTGCATCTCAGAAACTGCTTATGTTCTTCAGCCATATGCTGTTCTCCAAACTCCCAGGAGTAAAAGATGACATGAGCTGATTTTATCAAAATTAAAATTAAAAAAAAAAAAGAACAATTCTAAAAAGTATTTAAAACGGTTGCGTAACTTGCCAAGTTATCATCCTTTCTTCTTTTCTTGGAAGTACCCTAAAGATCTGACTCAGTTTTTAATGACTTCGAAGCTTCCACGATCAAACGAGCTTTGTTTCTTCGCAACATGCAGTTTGTTAAACAGCAGATGGAATTGCAAAATTTTCATGTACAGATATACTATTTGCTCCTCAGTTCATTTTATCTTCTCTGAATTTCGAGCATCTATTTCACTCATAAACAAAAATACTCTCTACGACATCATCGAAATCGAACACAGTTTTCGTTCCTGCATATTGAATGTAAAGGTGATACCATGTCGACAAAGGCTAAACCAGAAATTTTATCTTGAGACCTTTTCAATATAAATATGATTAATGTAAAAAATAAAAATAGTATAAGTGATATAGTCATTTCGACTTATTAATATAATTCTCATAAAAATTTAAATGAATTAAAAAAATTTAAAAATAAGAAATAAAATTTTACCATGTATTTATTTTTCTATAAAGATTATAATAGTTCAACTGTAAAAAAAAATATGTTAATTAACACGCCATAATTAATATCAAGATATAATTTTTATTAATTGAAAAGAAAAAGTTTTTAATTTAAGGAAGTAAATATTATGTATAAATATAATAATGTTACTAAGAAATTAAAGAAAATCAAATTAACGGTGATAAAGTTTAAATATTATAATAATTTAACTTTCTTTAAATAATTTTTTATTATTACCATAAAAAAATGTTAATTGACACACCATATTTGGTATCAAGATTTATTTTTTATCGATTGAGAAGAATTTTTTTTTTTAATTTAAGATAGTAAATATTATGCATAAATATAATAATATTTAATGAAGTAAGATATTAAAGAAAATCAAATTGAGAGTGGTAAAGTTCAAAGATTATATATATTTCTATTATTACCATAAAAAATTGTTAATTGGCACATCGTAATTGATATCAAGATATAATTTTTATTAATTGAGAAGAAAAATTTTTAATTGAAGGAATTAAATATTATACATAAATATAATAATGTTTAATGAAGTAAGAAATTAAAGAAAATCAAATTAACAGGGTGAAAGGTTAAAGACTTAATATTCATACTTTCTTTAAATATTTTTCTATTATTACTATAAAAAAGAAAATGTTAATTGACATACCGTAATTGATATCAAAATTTTTTTGATTGATTGAGAAGAAATTTTTAATTTAAGGAAGTAAATATGATTTATAAATATAATAATGTTTAATGAAGTAAGAAATTAAAAAAAAATCAAATAAACAGTGACAAAGTTTATAAGTGTCAAGTTTTGTAAATTAATTATATTAATATATTAATAACATAAAGAGGTTGCTAGAATTAAAAATGTTGGGGTTTAAACTAGAATTTTCCCTTTTTCCTCTTGGTTAAAAAAAGCTACATATAATTGAATTTTCATGAATTTAGGGAAAGCGAAATTAGAATTTTCCTTTCTCTTGTTTAAGAAAGGCTACTGATTATCTGATTCTCGTGAACTATTGGATTGGAATTGCATCATTTAAAGGTTTAAAAGATTCCAAGAACCTCACGTCAAGTCAAACTATCATATGTCCCCATTAATTCAAGTATCACATGCATTGACCAACTAATCGTAGCAAGTACAGTTTCAGTGAGAACATTTGGGTCTAAACACGGAGACTCTTCTCCCAAATCACTTTTCGACTTGGAAAAAGTCTACTTTAAATCACCAAAAAAAAAAAAAAAAAAACTTTAATTCTTGGCACGAAATGTTCAAAGAAGTTACCAAAAAGAAATAAGTAGTATTTTATATTAAAATAAGGAAAAACAATGTTCCTTTTAATGCATTCCCACTTTCTTCTACCCACCTAACATATATATATATATATATATATTATATACAAGACTAGCGAGCGGATACATTAACAAAGAAATTGCCCAGGCGCAGCAAACCCGACGTTTAGCCATGGATGTCGATCAGCTGATAGCCTATACAAAACATGAGACGGCCCCAGCAGTGCCCACATGGCTAAACAAAGGAGACAATGCATGGCAAATGACAGCATCGACTTTGGTGGGGATTCAGAGCATGCCTGGACTTGTAATCCTCTATGCAAGTATCGTCAAGAAGAAATGGGCCGTCAACTCAGCCTTCATGGCTCTTTATGCCTTTGCTGCTGTCCTCATTTGCTGGGTCCTTTTATGCTACCGCATGGCCTTTGGTGACGAACTCCTCCCTTTCTGGGGCAAGGGTGCACCGGCTCTGGGCCAAAAGTACCTTGTTGTCCGAGCCAAGGTCCCTGAGAGTAGGCACAGGATCACCAACGGTGACTATGAGACAACGGAGCCTTTTTATCCCATGGCTTCGCTTGTATATTTCCAATTCACTTTTGCTGCTATTACACTTATTTTGCTGGCCGGTTCTGTTCTCGGTCGCATGAATATTAAGGCCTGGATGGCTTTTGTGCCTCTATGGCTTATATTCTCCTACACTGTTGGAGCTTTTAGTCTATGGGGTGGAGGCTTTCTCTATCACTGGGGTGTCATCGATTACTCTGGTGGATACGTTATTCACCTCTCCTCTGGGATCGCCGGTCTCACAGCCGCATACTGGGTAACATAAATCACAGTATCTTTATTATCAAATTTTAACGTTTATGATATCAATATGTAATAGCTTTATTCTTACGATTATAATTTATTAAACAGGTTGGACCGAGGCTAAAGTGCGACAGAGAAAGGTTTCCCCCAAACAATGTTTTGCTAATGCTTGCAGGTGCAGGGTTGTTGTGGATGGGATGGTCAGGGTTCAATGGAGGAGCGCCATATGCTGCCAATATTGACTCTTCGATAGCGGTGCTCAACACGAATGTTTGTGCAGCAACCAGCCTCCTTGTCTGGACATCTCTTGATGTTGTGTTCTTTGGGAAGCCTTCCGTAATTGGTGCTGTTCAGGGAATGATGACCGGACTTGTTTGCATCACTCCAGGAGCAGGTTCGTAATTTTCTATAAAACCAAGAATTTGGAAAATCATAGGGCAATATTACAAGAATCCATCCGATTTACAACTTCAAAATTGTTTATTTTGTTCCAGGCTTGGTGCAATCTTGGGCTGCTATAGTCATGGGATTGCTTTCTGGCAGCATTCCATGGGTATCCATGATGATCCTTCACAAGAAATGCAGTTGGCTGCAAAAGGTAGGTGACCCTACAAATTGTGTCCCCATTTTTGTTTCATTCTGTTCTGATAAGTGTGTTTCCATCCTAGATTTTAGGCGTGACTAATTTTTCGCTTGGTTTGATTGTTCTCACCACTTTTCCACATTGAATCTGTATAAATTTGACCTCCAAAAAGTTAGAATTTCTAGAAAGCTTCGGTAGGTTGTTTTAAGAAAAGTTGTGGGAAATGACAAAAGTCGTTGAATTTAGAACTCCCAAGGTTAACAGTTGCGGCCAAGCCCACATATCATCAATCCAATTGAGGCCAGAAGATTGACCATCTCCTCAACTTGCGAACCTGCCCATGGAGGCTGACACAAGGCTAAAGTTAACGTGAAGGACTATTCAGAAACATGCTTCATTGAATATCTCCTCTGAAACAAAAATCAATCTTCTTGTTTCTTGTGGGGGGGACTGATGTTCTAAGTTTTTTTTTTTTTTTTTTTTTTCATTTTCATTTTCATTTTCCTGGGAAAGTTCTTTTGGTAGAAAATATATGCTGGTAAAAGTTTGTTGCTGAAACGATTGGTGTGTAAAGTCCGCACACGAGTCTCACGAGATAAAACATATTGTTTCTTTGCATCCATTTTCTAAATCAAGTCTAAAGTCTTTTTCCAGCTTTTTCTAAAGTCGTCGTTTATCCGAAAGAAAATGATCAGGTTCTCCTCACTTTTTGAAATTGAACCCCCCAACCAGTCGCTTTCATTGATGGAATTTTGAATTTTCAGCATTTTTAATCACGTTTCAAATCTTCGTTCTTGAATAGCCGAAGCTGATCATTATTGACCTTTATTTGCGGACAATATATAAAAATATTAGCACCCACCCTTGATTAAAATATCCCATTGGGGTTTTGTGTTAACTGAGATTTGATCTTTTACTTTGTCTACTTCCCACTTTTGACATTCTTTTCTTTTCTTCTTAGTTCTTTATTTTTATTTTACCCTCGATAAACAAATATTGCAAATCAAAAACTCGAATTGCCAATTCAGTTTCGTCCATGTAAATAAACATAAGTACATAAGCACTTATAGAAGACTAGTAATTAACCAATGAACTCTAGTTGAAAAATTAATTTAGTACCACAATGTCGAAGCCATCAAAGTTAATATATTCATTCTTCTGAAATACTACTACCATTCTTTTATATGTTTTGAAGTTTGAACTAACTATTTTATGCTTTTCTCTAACCATAGGTAGATGATACGCTTGGTGTCTTTCACACGCACGCTGTGGCTGGCTTGTTGGGCGGCCTCCTCACTGGCCTATTGGCAGAGCCAGAGCTCTGCAAGCTCATACTACCAATCGACACCAGGGGTGCATTTTATGGTGGAAATGGAGGGGTTCAATTCTTGAAGCAAATAGTGGCAGCCTTGTTTGTTATTGCTTGGAATGTCGTGTCCACGACAATAATTCTTCTAGTAATAAGGCTGTGCATACCATTAAGGATGCCTGATAACCAACTCGAGATTGGAGACGACGCCGTCCATGGAGAAGAAGCATATGCTCTTTGGGGTGATGGAGAAAAATATGACCCAACAAAGCACGGTTGGCATGCGTCTTCATACTCAGAGGTGACAGCACCTTCACCTTATGTCAATGGTGCAAGAGGAGTAACCATCAGTCTGTAGCTGCATGCAAAGACAAACAAAATATAGGAAGTAAATATGATTTCCCTGGTGTGAGACTGCGCATCAAAAGTAGGGGTCCTCAGCTCCTGGCTTCTTGAATTTTGAGAATAGAGACCATTGCCACTGTGGTCTGCTGCCTAGTATTATTCACCCTGCCTAGTGGATTGATTCTATTGTAATCTCAACAATGTTCTTTAGTACTGTGGTTTAGTTGAGTTAGTTTAAGGCGCCAGTTGAAGTTCAACCAAAATTTTGTGCATAGCATGGAGAAAAGATTGCCACCAGCTTGAAATATCGCCCGAACCAGACAAGAAGAGGTGGTCTTCTTTGTTGTTGAGAAAACGAAGAAAAAGGAAACAAGTATATTACCCACCCAAATCCTTGCTCAATGAAAACAAAAAGGAAAAAAAAGATTATTGCCTTAATTATAATAACTGGTAATGTATGGCCTAGTAAAGACTTTTAACGATCAAAGGCCAAGCCCTGTCAGCTCAATCCATCTTCAACCAAAGACTCTTGTCTAGTACACTTGGGGCCACTGATAAGACAGAGCCCTTATCCAAATTCGGCGTTCTTTTTCCGAGACCCTTTCCTTCATATTAGCCCCTAAAATTTGATCAACAAAAGTATATATGCAAATGTTTTGTTTTCGAGTGAAAGACTGCGGGTTGACTTAACTTTATTCTACCCAAATTGGAACATAATTTCTCATTTAGCCACTGATAATGCACTGAATCATCAGCAAGTCCTTCTCAAGACACCTTGCTTCTAGGTGTCGGTGGATTAGCAAAGGATGAATGCTTTGATAATTTCTTTCGCTTGTCTCTAAGGTTCCATTCAAAACCATTGCCAATTCATTCACAAATTAATAAAACTAGAAATATTAAGATCCACACTTCGTAGAAATCTATATATCTGTCTGCGATTTGCAACCTGTAAGACTGAGTTGAGCTCCAAGGGCATACAAAGCGTGATTAAAACAGAGAAACAAGAGTTGAGTCCACTAACCTGCTTAGGCAACCATTTAAACGGTGTGTACTTCTCTAAACGGTCACATGATCCCTGTTTTGTATCATGTTCTCTATGCAAAATTTTCAACATTTGAACCGAACATCTGCAAGATACTTTGAAAATGGTACTAGAGGTCTAGTTAACAACTTAAATATTACTCATAAATCAATTCATAATAAGGCACAAATTGATTATAAGACCATGCAATTTTAATATTACATGAACCATTAAGAATCCAGTTGTCTTTCAAGCAAAAGATAATTTCCCTTCGCTTGAAGCAAAACCATTATAAAAGAACCCTGCATGATGGAGATATCATGATCCACAAGAATGAGGCAAATATAAACCAATCAAATTCCCAATCCAAGATGATATAGGTGAAGTGGCAGTCAAGCTTCCCAATCCAGAGCAATTATTAACTAATCAAACTTTTCCCAATCCTGCGTCACATTTGTTGAAGATGACATAGGCGGAGGAGCAGTCAAGCTTCCCATTCCAGACTCAAATGTCTCCCATTTTGTTGTCACGGACACAGCTTTGTAACTATTGCTAAAAGGATTGGAATTTCTTGCCTTTAAATTGTCCAGCGACTCATGGAAGTTTTGGACACGCAGCACCTGATCAAGGGAGCAATTAGTTGACACAATAGCATATGGCAGCATACACATAAATCATTGGCTAGATACAGAATTTACAATTTTGTAAAGCTTGAAACACGATCACTGAAAGATTATACATTGCCTAATCTACAGACTGCATAAAACCCTTTCCTCTTTCAGTACAAAGCAAAAGATGATGCTCTGATAGAATTGTGAATGAAGCATTGCCGACTACATGTTTATGCCTATCTCTTGTCATGATGGAGAACAAGATTGAAGCACAAACCATCCTTCAAGGAGGGGATCTGTAATGAATTTGCTGGTGCTTGGTGATTATGGGTGGTAGCAAGTTCCAGCATCACCAACAAAAGGACTTCCAAAGACAAATAACAGTATTCGCCTTACAACCGGTGTAAACATCAAGTCTTACACACGGCATTCCCAAAAGAGAAGACCACATGAACCAGGCACTGAATATCTTCCGCGGACAGGGCAATTTGACTGAATACCAAACAACTGCGGTCCTACATTTCTCATTTTGCGTAGCCCTTGACTGGCATTAAAATGCAATTAAGACTTACCAGCCATATTCCCAAGAACCAACTACAGAAAAAAGGGATTCAGATTGCAACATATTCGCAAGACCTAGTCATTCAAGTTCAACCTAAATAGCTAAGAACTACATTTCAAAATCTTTTCTGAGAATATACGATACAGGTAAAGGGCAACAAACAACTTACCTTAGATAAGGGATGTAAAAACATATTGATACTCATACCTAAGGACTATAGTTGACCAATCTCAAACACTCAGTATAAATTCAACTGGTTTTAGCCATTGTTTCAAATACATTTATAACGCAAATAATGCAGTAAATGAGAGCAGAAAAAAAAATGATGCAATATGCGAACATTGTCCACAAACAAATTTTAGTAAACCACAATGCCTACAATACCAACCTCAGCCTTCCGCTGTAACTTTGCTTCTCCTTCAGCCTCGATACCATCCAATTTCAACAGCTCTCTCATAAGTAACTCTGCTGATACATCAAATTCCTCATTTGCAACCTTTGTCCCACTGTTCACCGCCACTTCTAATGCAGCAACCTCTCCAAATGGAAGAAGGGGAAAAGAGAGAGAGAGAGAGAGAGAGAGAGAGAGAGAGAATCAAATTAAGTCTCAATGGAGTATGGGTTTCACCGTCCATACCAATAATAAGTATAACAAGCAGAGGAACTCACTCTTTCAGAAAGCTTGTCAACTTCTTTTCTGACTCCAGCAACCTCTGCAATAGCCTTTGACATTTCTTCACTTTCCTTTATCTCTTCAACCCTATTCTCTTTGCTAGCCATCGCCTCCTCAACCTTCTCTTTGCTGTTCGTCATTTTCTCAACCTTCTTCTCTTTGCTTGCTGGATTCTCTAGCACAGTAAATTACAGTTCATAATAGGAAAATACAGCGTTTTCTACCAAGTTGAAGACATCCATCAAACAATCAAACACGTCTTAAAACTTTAGAGAAGTATTAAAGATTTTGCGACCAAAACACAAAAGTATAGAAGTTCAAAATTGCGATAAACAGAAAAATTTTACGGAAAGATCAAAGAAACATAATGATAACTAATTTTTATCAACATAATAAACGAACATATAGAAGGAGTTCACACAAAACTAAGAACGGATTTGCCAACACATGATAAACGAAGGTAAAAACAATAAAAAATAGGAATATAAAAGAGTAATACCAGAAATACCAGAAGAAGTCCTAGGAGTGGAAGCCCCAAGACCCATATGAAAGGCATAGACAAACCCAAAAAAAAAAAACTAATTACTCTTCATTCTTTGTCCGCAACAAAAGCTCCAATTAACGCCCACAGGAACAACAAACACTCGAATGCATGATGAAACCAATAATATTACATACCCAATTTTTTTTTTTTTTTTAGTTTTAATTTGAGCTGTAAAGAAAGAATTGAGAAGGTACCCGGAAGTTACCAAAAGTAGAATGGGCGGGGACATAGAGCTGGGCCGGGTCATGCGCAACGTTGATGGGCCCGCCAGAAGATGCAGCAGCAGCTGATTCGTGATTGTGGTTGTGATGAAGTTTATCATCATCGTCATGGTGAACTCTCCGCTGGACCAGCATGCCACCTGGCCTCACCTCCCAATCGGTTTCTTCGCTTTTGGCGTTGGGAGTTTTCATTTTATATAATAACAGTAGCAGAAGCAACTCACTAATAATGGTAACAATTGAAGAAGAAGAAGAAGAAGAAATAGGAGACCTGTTGTTTCCAGAGATTGCGGTGGATGGTCAGGCAACGGTTGTTTGACGATTTGGTGAGTTTCTATGTGGGATTTAAATAAATAAGCATTAGAGGTCAGTCGGCTAGAATTGATAACACTAGGCCCAGGCCAAACGTCAAATCTTTCTTTTATCTTTCCAATATTTCCAACGGTGTCGTTTGAAAATTCCATTTTATGTTTGTAAAAGAATAAAATGAAATTTAAAAAATTCTTCCAGCTTCATCTATAGACCTAGAGACTAGAGATGTTTGGGTCTCGTGATCATATTTGTCAAAATTCAGTTGATTATAGTATTTCCTTCTTCTTTCTGATCATTTTTATACAGGTCTGGAAGAATGGATACACTTGAATATATCGTATAAACTGAAGAAAGAATTCAGAATAGTATAAACTGCATATCTATCTAATTAAGAAAAAGGGTAAATATTTTAATTCCAAAAAGATAAGTTATTGAGTTATAAAAGACGATCCACATGAACTATGAGCCACAACCCCTGCCTTACTGGTACAGGCAGGGCCGGGACAAGGGCCATGGACACTGAACTAGGAACCGATTATTGTCTCGCTGCATTCAGTGCATCTCTTCTTCTCCTCCTTCTGACATCATCCATCCTTCACTAACATCTCAGCTATGCTTGAATCCAGGAACTACAACTATTTGAGTCATAAATCTGATTTCCGTTCAGATGATTCTTACCCGCACAATAACATTTGCCAATTAGCCCTACGGATGTGAAGAAATTAATGGAAAATCATGTCTGTTTAGGAATTTGGATTATCCATTGTGACACAACCAAGTCAACAGTCATGACTCACCATGGTATACGCTGTAACGCTGCTCCTTTCACCCCCAAGATGAACCCAGGTACAAATTGTTCCCATATTCCATAGTCAACATGGGAGGCTAACAATCCAAGATTTAAATATCATATTATAAGGGAAGGTTTAGGAATGAAAGATACCAGAACCTACCTGATCAAGTCGGAAAGATCCTCTGTATAGATCCTTTATTATCCACGTAACTAAAACCAAACACATTCCATAACTGTTCCATGACATATAGACCTCCAAATATATTTGGAATCCCCTTATTTAGGAGGGAGATGGATTGCAACATTAGCAAAACACACAAAAGAAGGTGCAAAAGAGAAAATAGTTTATACCAGTAAGTAATTTTACATTTGCATACCTGAAAGCCTTAGCAAATAGAAGAGAAAAGGAGGTTTCTTCTCATATAGGCAAATCTGCAACATTACATATCGTAATTTGTTCCAAGAAAATGTAAAAGGCATTTCTTAAACTTTTCCTAGAAGTGTTGCCGAAGGTGTAAAACCATGCCCCAAAAACAAAATCATTGCACTCCCTGCATCTGCTTTTTCCTACAGATAATTTTCTGAATCTTGACTTCAGGTTTAGCCATATATTTCACACCAATGATACAAAGGGTATGTTTTCCAATCAAATAAAAATTTCCCTTATCCTCTGTTTATGGCCATGTGTATGTGTCTATAAATTAATCAAAGTGGAGGACAAAGAACATTTGAATCACCTTCATAATCACATTATCTTCGACCATGATAACTAGAAATTCTTTCAAATGAAAACATCATAAAAGATTTACCAATTCCTTGATGTAATTCCCGTCTCTTTTCTACTGTCTGCACTATTCAAGACATAATTTTTCAACAAAAGTGACTCTAGTTATCGTAGTATTTTCATCGATCACTAAAAATTCAATACATGTCAATCTATTTCTGGTATCCACCATTCACAGACCTCATCTAATCACCACCTCAACAATTTGCATAACTGATAGCGTATCAATTTGCATCAATTTCCTAACCCTATCATCCAAGGACCAACAAGAATAAATTAACAATTGTACCGTGCAAACCAATTGTGCTTTGCCTGCAATAGCATTAGAATGAAATAAGACCAGAGCAAATTCACCCATCCAATAATAAATAATGCAAATTGTGAGGATGTATTATTCAATGCAAGACTGACAAAACAAGTAAAAACCACATTGGTGGCATTACAACAACAGAATTAAAAGGGCAAAAACGCCTCAAATGCTTGGATTTAATCCTCTTCTTCCTCACTATCCTGTTATGTTTCCATTAAAAAAGTAATTATCCATCTAATCAACTTCAGCCTATAAGGTTACTCAAAACCAACCAAAATGAATAATCCTCCAAATAAATTAAAATGTCCATAAGTAAATAACAATAACAATAATAATCATCAGTAATCAAGCTAGCGATTCCTTAGCTCCTTCCAGCCCTTCCTCAATCTTCTTCTTGTTCTTCTCAATAGCAGCTGCAACCTCTTGAGGCATATACTTCTCATCATGCTTAGCAAGAACCTCAGTTGCCGAAAAGTAACAGTCTCCGCTCCTTGCTTTCGAGGAAACGCTCCTCGACGAAACGTCCCTTTTAATTTCATCCGTGAACGGCTTAACAAATCCTTCAACCACAACCGAATGTCCCTCTCTAAACAAATCTGGTAGCGAACCTTCGTACCGAACCAAAATATCCGTTATCAAATCGGTAATAACAAACTCCATTTCTTTACAAGAAGCCGGCTGAACTACGCTTCCTTCCAGAACCAGACCGCCGAGTCTGAACTTTGTTTTCGAAGGATTTTTAGCGTATTTTTCGAGTGCATCTGTTGGGGTGACGTAAAAGACTAATTGTTCTTGAAAATTGTTGAGAACTAAAACTACAAAGCCCGCTATACAACTGAAGGTTAAGGCGTAGGCCCAGAGGCGGCGGGTCTGTAGCTGGCGGGCTCGGGCCCCAATGTCGACCTTTTTAGGTCTGACGAGGATGCGGCGGGAGGAAGTGGAGAGGAAGCGGAAGGTGGGGGATATGAAGAAACGGTCGATGGTGGCGATGGAAGGGGGCACGAGATGAGAGATCGACGGCGGATATATGACGGTGGAGATAGTTGCGGGTTTGTGATGGTAAAGGTTGCGAATAAGATGGGATCTGAGACGGAAAGCGAGCCTGGTGACCATTTGATTGATCTTGCCTTTTAGTTTTATCGGGAAAGAGACGGAAAATTCTAGTTCATGGGAATTAGTTGGGGGTTTTGGGATTAGTAAACAGACGGGGAAGGAAGGCGGCGGTTCTGATTTTGCTGGCTTTACTTGCATGGTAAGCACGGGAGACTATTTCTTTCCATTTGAACTTTTTTTTCCTTTCATGGAAGCATAGGGTAATGTAAATAATTGATTTAGCATTAACTCCTATTTAAGTTAGCTCTGTTCCTAGGTTGAAAATCGATTCAAATTTGAGTTTATAATTTTATATTTTAAATTGGTTCAGTTTTATTTTAAAATAATATTTTTATATTAAAATAATATATTTTATTTAAATTTAATTATAAATAAATTATATAAATATTAATAAAAATAATATTTTAATCAAATGAACAATAAAACGAATTTAAATTAGTGGGTTTGGTTGAGCCAAAAATAAACTTTGAGCAAGAATTTTAAATTTTTTTAGATAATGGTTTGACCTATAAACACTTTTATTTTAGATCATAAATTTTTTATTTCATTAAATTAACTAAATTTTTATTATTAATAAATTGAATCATTTAAATTAATTCTGTTAAATAATTTTGAAAAAGAAAACTTATTTAATATACATATATGACTTATTTTTACTAATCAAAATATATGTATATTTAGGTAGGTTTTTGTTAGAATTAAAGAAAGTGACTTGAAATAAATAATAAAAGTTCAGTGAATTGTGATGAATCAATTTTTTAAAATAAATAAATAAATAAATAATAATAGAATGAAAATAAAAGAGAAAAGAAAAATCATGGACTCATAATAGCATTCCGAACGAGTAATTCTTCTATCCAATTAAAAGAATTTAAAAGAATTATATCTATATTTGATTTATATGAAAAATGTTTAATGAAAAAATATTGATTGAAATAGTGCATTAATATTGTTTAAAGAGTAACTATTTTGTGACAATTTGTTTAAATTATCATTTTGATACCATCTTTTTAAAAAAAAAAAAAAATTAAAGAGCTTTATCTGTAATTTGTTCTATGTATAAAACATATATGCTTTTATCTATGTAAAAGTTTCTAGATCTTCCCAATATGCTAAAAATATTTATATATAGAGTTCTAATTTCATGGACTTAATTAGGTATATTTTAAAATCTGAATTTTAATATGCTTTTAAAGAACAATATCATTATAATTTTATTGACATGTATTTTTATTGTAGAATTTGTCTTTTGGTTAATTTCTCAGTTGAGTTAGTATCTGTTTTCACATCAATTTAATTAGAAGATTTAATACTAGTATAAGTTCATGAAAGAATTACAATTTTTTTTTTTTTTTTTTGGTTCTTGGTTAATCTCACTAAAGTCCGCATAAGAAATGCAGCAATTCAGCCAACAAAGCCTTCTGTTTCGAGCCAAATTAAGATGCGGTTGCAACGAAAAGAAAACTGCAAACCCAAAGTTCCTAGATTGATTTTTATTAATTGATGTTTAGACAAACTCGAAAATGCATACTACTACAGCAACTTTCACTTAAAACTTGGTGGTCAATTCTGCTTCTCCAAGCACACGTCCTTCGATAGCTTCCAGCAGCTTCTCCTTGGTCACCTACGTAAAACCAACAACCAGATCCATCAACAAATTTTACAGAATCTCATTCAGTGGATCTCATGTGTAATATCAATTAATCAATTTTCCACAATTTAAATATGAAAACAGAGCGTTATAAATTGTTCATATATAACAAAGCAAGCCACGTACTTTGTTGCCAAGATTCAACTGATCATCTAGAGCAAATAGTCTGAATTGGAAACGTTGGCCGTGAGAGGGTAACTTTGGTCCTCGCCATCCGGGCACCTTGTGATCATTGTGGCCTTCTTTGATGCTAACATAATCGCCACCCGCTTCCTCTTCCTTCCCAGAAAATCCCTCTGGGAGACCCTTCAACGTTGGTGGTATGTTAACTACCACCCAACAGGTCCAAGGCACGATCGGGTCCCTGGGGTCTGGTGCGTCTATGTCTTCCACCACCAGGGCCAGCGAACGAGTTCCTTCTGGCACATTGTACCATTCTAGCGGGGGAGACAGATTCTTCTTTGCACCTTGACCTTCATCTGTGTACTTCCTTGGCAATTTCCCTTCTTGGTTTATGGCAGGGGATACCAGCCTGAATTGATCCTGATCACTAGCCATGCCTTAGGAAAAACTCCCAACAAATGATTTGTCTGTTGAATTCTGCTTATAATTCGTTGCCTGGTTAGCCATTGTCCATCAGGATTGTTTATATGTGGAGGTGGGGACTGGCAGGAAATGACACGTGGTGAGACTAGCAGGGAATGCAAACACGTAGAAAGCCAGATGGAGAGATGTGGATCCTGCATCATCCTAGCGCAGCATGGTCAGCCTTATTAATTTGTTGACAACAGTTCCTGCATCGACCTATTGTTGATCCAGCCATTTACTGGAATGCTCTAAGAAAATGGATCATTCTTTTTAAATTGGAACAAGTTCAATGTAAGCTATACGGAACAATCTTGGGTGGTACGCGGTGCTCAGCCTGGTAAGTATATCTCTTCAAAAAAATTGGGCTGGGCTTTCTATATACCCTCGACTTCAGAATGAGGTTTGGGCTTACTATCTAAAGATAAACGAATTGGCACTCAAAAAAAAAAAAAAAAAGAAATAGAATCCCTTGCTTTAAATAGAAAAAATAATAATAAATGGACTCGTAGGAATTAGGATCAAGTTCCAAACGGCAAGGGTTAAAGTTTTGTTTCTCCAACTTTTGGTTAATTAACAATTTAACATCAAGGAACAGGTTAAAGAGCGGGAAGATGAAGACGACACAAATAAACCACCAGTTAGTGTCCAAGTCCCTGCCGGAACACTCAAATCAATTAGTCTTTTAGCGGTATGGGTGCTTCGAGCTCAGTGTACCATACCCAGTCAATCATCTGAAACAGGAAAGAGTCATTGAATAACTTTGGGAGAAAGACTGGTGTATCCAAAGATGAACCTCCCGTATTCGTTCCTTGTTAGAGTTGATATTGAACCCACAATGTTTCTTTAGTGTCGAATAGAAACAAGTCTTTTAGCAATCCTGATTCCAGTTCAGAATTTCATCTTTGGCAATTTTTTTTGCAAAAGGAAGACTCACCCTTTCATGCATGGTAAACATCTCTTTCTCAAAAAAGCCTAATGAAGAAGAGCCGACATATTTCACTTTTTCTTGACATATTTAAATACGGATAAAAAGGAAAAGAAAGAAACGGGACATGCATGTTTCCAGGGGGTCCTTCTTCAAATTATCTATGGATCTTTCTTAAACGTTCCCTCTTGCTCAAAAACTGAAACAACAGTTACCCTGTACCCACTATAACAAGTTAAAATCGTATCCCTCTCGGTAACATAAGAAACAGTAAATCATAAGCCATGTCTCTACTCAATTAGTAACCTTTATTTCAATCAAATGGTTAATCCAAAGGTTACCAGCTTCTGTCCCAACACTGTAGACTTCTTATGGTTTTATCTTCTTTTGATATGGTTTTGTTAACTAGTCTAGTCAAAAGCTTTATACGGTATCATTAATTAGTGTTAAACTAGTCTAAAATTTATCAGAACAATCAGATAAATCTGAACATATTGTGACTGATGTGTTTTGACTAGATATGAGAAGACATGAAAAGCTGGTATTTCAGTCGAACAAGTAAGAATAATTAGGGTTCTAACCACCCCAACGCGAAAACCGGAACCCACATGTGCTTTTGCTTGCCTTTGTCTCTCCTCTTCTGATGACTAACTTTTTTCCAGCTTTAATCATTTTCTGTATTTCCATGAAATTTCCATTTCATCGTTTATGACTGCTGAATAAAGTAGGGATCTCCAGAGTAAGACAGCAAGTTGATGCAATATGGACAGAAAATAGGAAGTTCGAATAAACTGGATCACTGTGCAAGTTTCCTTTGTCCAACTAATGAAGATAGAGGCAGTGCTGGCCATGAAAGTTAATCCGAATAATTTCTTTAATAAACTGAGCATTGGCGATCGAATATTCTAGCTACAGATGCTAAAAACTAGTCTCACAAAAATGATTAAAGTTTGTTATTGTGTTGTAGTTTACAGAATCTGGAAATTGTAGAATAAAACCACCAAGCCAGAGTTCATATTATTATGCCTTTCTGGAAGCTATTTTGCAGCCAATGAGGCATAGTTTCCCTGCTTTGCCAATGGGTCTCTTAGTCTGCAACAATAGTATTTTCCTTTCTAATTAGTTGGCTTTACTGTTGTAGCACTAATTTTTATGTTAAGGTCAAGAGTTTGTCATGACGTCTTCAATATGATGCCTAATGAGTGACGATCAAAGAGTACATTTTCTTTTTCCTTTTCGAGCTCTTTCACCAAGAATGTTTTTGGAGGCTTTAGGTCAGCTATCCCTAGCACATCATTTGGTCCATAAATATAATTACAGTTTGGATTGGGGATATAGACTGCCCCTTAAGCTTTAGATGAAATACAGGGAACCAGTCAAGAAATAGCATGATTGATTCTATTTGAACTGTAAATGGCAAACCATACCTCAGCCCTCTGGTTTCTATGGAAAGTTTGGTTATCGGGGGATGTTTGCATGCTAACGGATCCAGCTTGAATCTGAAACTGGTTCAAACAACTTTCCTAAAAAATTCCCTTTAAAAGAAGAGCTGATATGACTGGCCGGAACCTCTCTTTTCTTTTCTACTTAAAGAGGAGTAATCGAGGGAACATGAATAGGTATTTTCTTTCAGCAAACAGTTTGTAACCTTAGGAAAAGGGCATGCTTCGTACAATTAAAGCCAGGCAACGATTTGGTTCTTGGATTTAGACTCATCTGCAACTATGATACATCCATTTCGATTTCAGAGAAGGACCCCCGGCCCCCCTCTCCCTTTCTCTTTCTTTCGCTCCTCAATATATCTTTTTGATGTATCTCCACTACCTTACCAAACGCAAAAAGCAAAATTTCTCTCTCTTTGCTTGCGTCTTGCCTAACGTTTAAGTGCATTTGTGAGTTTGAAGGGGGGAGGGGGGGGTCCTAGCTAGTAGGTGAGGTATCTGTAGAAAAAAAGAGTATCTATTAAAGCTATAGTAATCAAACAAGACATTTAGAAAGCAAAGCAAATACCTTTGCGTAGGTTGCTTTCCATGCTGGCCTAGGCCCCCAGGGTAAACACCCGTATCCTGCGCCAAAGATCGGCTGACCCACATGACGACATGTACATTTTCTCGATTCATTCAAATCAACCACCTGCATTTCCCTCCTCTATATATACGTGTCTAACGAGGAAGGACCCCTACCAAGCGTCAAGTAGACAACTACTACCTAAAGTTAATCAAACTCGTCGCCGAGTTACAAGTGCTGGTGTATCTAATGGACTACTTTCCCTCTGCTAACGTTGGCTCATCATTTATTGAAGGGTCTTCTTCTGCGACAACCAGCAGCAACAGCAGCAAAGAGAAGAAGAAGGCTGGCAAAAAGGCCAAAGGCGCGGTAAAGCTATCGACTGATCCACAAAGTGTGGCAGCTAGAGAAAGGAGGCACCGAATCAGTGACCGTTTCAAGATCCTGCAGAGCATGGTTCCTGGTGGAACTAAGATGGACACTGTCTCCATGCTTGATGAAGCTATTCATTATGTGAAGTTCCTCAAAACTCAGATATGGCTTCACCAAGCCATGATTAACTACGTAGATGATGACTCATCTCTCTTCTTCCCTAGCTCTTTTCCTGTTGAAGGAAATATTTACCCATCCGACACTAACCTAAACCCTGCAGCAATGCAGCCATCACAGCTGCTGCCATTGCCGGATTCTTGTTTCCAAGGTGACCAACAAACCATGCCTTATGATGTATACATGAAAAATCAATAAGCTTCTTTCCCTGTTCCTGTGATTGTGTATGGTTTGTTGCAAGGCAATATTTCTCTCGTTTTATCGTTTGTCTAGACTTGTACGGACGAATATGATCAACGTGCCGGGCTGTACGAACATGATCAAATCTTGTAACAAAATCCAATGTAGCATTGTATCAAGGTGGAATTGCTCTTCATATTCCGTTCTTGATTGAACTTTCCATCTCTATTGTTTGACTGTTTATAATCAAAGAATAGCTCTTCCGCCATGAAAAAAATTAAGCCTTGTCTAGCAAGAGCATTATACGAGCAAAAATTCATTTCTCATTTAACAATTTTGAAATATTTTTTGGTCAAGGTGCAAACATATGTACAGGAACAAATATCATTTTCAAACACAAAATCATATATATATATAAGAAAAGTTGCACATGCACGTACATATATTCTCAATTTAATCATTACTATATTTGTCTTCTATATATATTAATGTCCATGCTGTAATATATATATATATATCTACATATGCATAATTTTAGTATTGATTATTATACATGGTTTTATGGTGTTTATATATTAGTGGTTGGCGAATCCCAATAAATTGATGAATATCAATATTGAGAACTTAATTACTCTTTTTGCAGATATATACTTTATTATGGAGTATAATTAAAACTATGGGAGGAAATTTGAATTTGAAACAAAACTTTTTAAAAATAAAATGAACCACTTTTTTTTTTCTCTAATACTTATTAGAATCACATATATTGTTTTAAAAGGAACGAGAAATTCAAAATTACTTGAAAGTTTGTTTTGAAAAGCAATAATGTGATATTTTGGTTCACCTACTTACCTTGCAAAACTTCACCATGCACTCATATATAATATGTTTCAAATCAAAGCAAGGTGTTAAAATAAAGTATATGGAACATTTTTGCTTCCCTTAATATTAATCTTTAACTAACCCATTATATGAAGCAGACATTTAAAAGTCAATTGGCCAACTTTTGATTCGGTCGAGATTAATTGTTGGGCTTGGTAGGCAGTGCCAAGCTTTGCTTGCGGGTCCATTCCATCCCATTCAATTACTTTTTCTTTTTGGCACTTTTATAAATGAGATTTATCTTTGTATTTTCTTTCTCAAAAAAAGAATTTAAAGATTGAGCCTTAAAATAATAAAAAAAAATGGTCAAATTAGAAGAAAAATCTCAGTGCCAACTGGTTAGAATTTCCTCAAATCCCAATAAATTCAAATTTTAGAATCTTAAAAACTTTTAACCCTTTTGTTTTGTACATATAATTAAATAATAATAATAATAACAAAAAGACAAATAAGACATGCACTTATGTAGTTTTTGTTTTTGGTTACGTTCATCTTTTAAATAAGCCCACAATTTTCAAGATACCTAAAGATTTCATTTTAAAATTTGTTTTAAAACAAGAGTGATGTCCCATTGCATCGGTTATCAGAACAAGTTACATGTTACTTGTCCTGTAATCTAACCCTTGGTCTAGCCCGCATAGTACCAACCAACTATGGGCTTTAACCAAAGTGGCTCAATCACAGTGCTTAATAATTAATGGGCTTGAAAGCTGTCCCTAAGCTAGAACGCGAAATGGTCCGATAATTCCTTCTATCAACTTATGAAGGTGGAAAAACCACCGTTCGGCGGATCAAGTAAGAGAGAAAACGTTTTTCAGGCGGGAATGTGTAAGAGCTTAGAAAGAGAAGGAAGGAGGACACTGTTTTTTAGGAACATAGACGGATTCAAAGCCCTTGATATATGCACATAAAGAGGATGGGAAATTGACATATTTCGAAATGCCGGGTACTGATTTTAAAAATTCTGATCTCTATCGTGCACAAATTTCATAATTACTTTGATCATTCATGAGTCTTCACGTGTTCGGCAAAATTCCTGAACGAAAATTATTGTTGTTATCGTATTGTCTATTTGCTTTAGAGGAAGTTAAGCAGCAGGCAGGTAGAGCCTCTGACTGAGTATTCTGAGAGGAAAGTTGCTCATAATTATTTACTGAGGATCCGAAATTACATGTTCATTTCCCATAACCTACTTTCCAGTGTTGATTCTTGCTGTATTTTTATACAAAACAAACAAACAAAACAAAAAAAATGAAGGGTTTAAGGAGAAAAGGAAGAAGAGGTGGAAGAAGAAGAAGGAGATAAAGATGGTGAATCATAGCAGGTGCAACTTAGGTCATGAATTGCCTTCATCCTGGTTTTGTCAAGTTTAGAGCAAAACACACAGTATCTCCCACGAAATTCCTCAGTTCCTGCCTTGCTTTCATCATCATCATCATTTTCCTTGATGTCTTCTTGAATATTTTCATCGGCCTCAACATTTGCATAATCAGGACGTGTGTAACTCAGACCCACCTTTGGAAGGATTTCCGTAAGGATTTTATCCACTTTGTCATCGATCCATTTACTTGCTTTCTTCCAAAATATAAAGGGTGCAACAAATACCGCCGCTCCTACTCCAAATCCCACTCCAATAAATATGAATTGCCAATCAAATTCATTCCTTCGATTTTTTTCGGCTGCATCAGATCTTGAATCTGGGCCATGGTTGGCATCTTTGCATCTTTTCGTGAAAGGATTCCCACATAGTCCCTGATTACCTTCGTAAGAATCATTAGTGAATGTTTCAAATTGCTTTCCAGCTGGGATACTTCCCTCCAGTTGATTTTGGGAGAGGTTAAGGACTGCAAGGAAATTTAGGTTTACTAGCTGTTGAGGAATTCTGCCACTCAGGTTATTACTTGAGAGGTCCAAGGATTCCAGCTGTTGCAGCTTTCCTAGAGTTGGTGGGATTTTGCCTGTGAGAGCATTGTGTGACAAGTTGAGAAAATGAAGTGCTTTCAATTCACCAATCTCATCTGGTATCGACCCTTCAAAGTTGTTGCATGAAATGTCGATGGAGGTAAAGACAGTTAGGATCTTCTGCAGCTCCAATTCTAAACCCTTGACTGTAACTGTTATTGCATCCTGATAATAATATTGACTGAGTTTTAGGACCTTAAACTGCAGATGTTTAACCTTTGATTGGTCTTCATCAGCTTGCATGGCCTCCCAGGTCGTTAAACATTTTTGATGCAGTGTACCACTAAAATTGTTGGAAGCTAAGTCAACAATCTGAAGCCTTGGCCAGGTCCTATT
>JBBYHK010000013.1:12677449-12778963 GCA_038382065.1 Adansonia grandidieri | reverse complement strand
TAACAGAGAAGGAGATTATTAGAGCTGAGAGGAACTCTGGTGTAATTAGTAACAGAGTGAGGGAAATCCAAGTGAGTGCATTAGCAAACTTAACTTGGCTAACAATTCCTTTCTAAAATTGCATGCCACATCATTTCATAACCTTTCTTTTTATATGGAAGAACCGATTCTTTATTATAACACCAATATAGTGTCTGCAACTTATTGCTTGAACCTCAGATGCAAAACTATTTGAGGAAAAAGGAACAAAAAGAACGTAGAGAAATGGATCTTCGTGAAGGGTTGCAACTATACAGGTAATCTCTGACTTAGTTTCAGAACTTTACTTGTTCTTTGCTCATGCTTATATTTATGCTTTAGTCTTCTTCCTATAACATCGAATTCTTACGCATAATAGTTTTAGTATTAGTTTCTGAACAATGGTTCTGCAAAGCTCTATCCACTTGATATCTTCTTCCATTTCTTTTATTGGGAAGGAGTGGCAAATATGAGCAAGCACTGGAGAAATTTGAGTCTGTACTGGGATCAAAGCCAGAGCCTGACGAAGCATCAGTAGCGAGTTACAATGTTGCATGCTGTTATTCAAAGCTTAATCAGGTAGTTGATTAAAAAGAAAAAAAAAACATCCTTGCATATTTTATTTATTCTATATTGATGTGGCTAGTATGGGTTTGGGCCAAATGAGCAACCAAAATATTCACTATCCTGGCTTCTTTACTGGAACTACAACGTTGAGTTTGTTGATTATAATGGGAATTGAACATGTAAGATGTATACCTAGTATAAAAGCTATCTTCAAATTGCATGGGATAGATTTATTTGAACTTGAAGAGGTTTTTTAGGGACAAAGAAGCTGGTCATTAAATTTAATTTGAGTGTTATTTTAAGTATAGAATTGTATTATTTAGGATAAATTTAACTTTAAACTTATACTTTAGGTTTCATTATTAAAGTATTTAGCTGTAATATCTATACATATTAAAAAGTTCAATTTAGAGAAGATTGTTGCATATGCCCTAATTAATATAAATATGAGATTTAAAACTTTAATCTAATTTCTCGAAGTGTAACGAGAGGCATATTCTCGTTAGAATATAAAATGGCGCGAATTAAAAATTGTCAATTAACTAACTATTGGATCATGTTGAAAATCACTTAAGCAATCTAATCCCATAGTGCTGGAAGCATAAATAGGGTTTACAATTTGCGGTAAGTCCTTATTCCTCAAACCATTAAGATAGGACATAGCAAACAATTAACTGCCCAAGTGTCAAGCCACTGTGATAAAGTTTAAACGAACAACGAGGAAGGAACTTTCACAAGGTTGAGTGGAAGCTTGCCAAAACACTATACTGGTGGGTTACGTGATTTTCTCTTTATTTTTTTTTCCTAGAGTTCTCCACACATAAGATGGAAAGGATGAGTAAATTAACTCTTAAAGAGGGGAGGCATAGCCTTCCTTTATAAGGGTTCGGCTAAACTCTATTTCAAATAGGACTTCACCTGTGATCATGCTCTATTTCAAATAGTATTTGTGCCTTAGTTATTTTATCTTATATTACATGGACTTGGTTTTAAGTATTCAACACGGGTGTGTAATTATGGGCCAAATAAGTCATTTTCTAAAAGTTTTGGACACACAGTTGTCTAAAAGATATTTGAAAATAGGATGCAAATACAAGGATACGTTATTTAAAAAGTCCCAAAATATATTAATATAATATCTTGTGTATTTCTTTTCTCTTTTTCCTTCCCAAAAATTATTGAAAAGGCATTTTTAAGTACTTAAATTTAATTTAATTTTTTTTTTTTTACAATTCATGTTATTTTTAATTTTTAAATTTTAAATCTTGTAATCTTAAACCTCACAAATTTTGATATTGGACTTTGTATAAATGAAAACTCAAAATATAAAAGGCCTAAAACTAAAGCTGGCAATTCATGCATTCGTATCATGTTTGTATATTTTGCCATGTCATAATCTTGTTTAAGGCATTTTATATTTATGTAGATTTTTGATAAATTAATAACTTGTATTATTTATATTTTAAGATATGTATTCTTGTCATATTGTGTATTAAATACTTTATGTGTATCATATTCATATAATTGTATCTAAGATTAATAGGTCTACACAAAGCCTCCTCTTTGGTAATAATAAGATTTTATTTCTTTCTTTTTTTTTTTTCCTTCTAATGTCCCACTAATGCCCCATCTGAAACTAATTTTATATATTATGATAAAACATAATAGGTGCACATTGACTATGTATATTTTGTTAACATATCACCTACATGGTCAACCTATTTATTTGACACGTAAGCAAGCATAATTTAAAATTACATTAATTAAAGTTTTAAGATTTGAGTGAGAAGGATTCAAACATTGCTTATTCAATGGAAAGAAAAATATGCACTAACCAACTAAGCCAAATACTTGAATGTTTAATATTATTCGTTTTTTATTTAATTAAGCAATGATTCATAAATTTCATGTTTATATATGGTAGTTAAAGTATTGATTGTAATTGAAACTGTTATATTTGATATATTAACATATGTATATTTTAAAAAATTCTTTCCTCTAATAAATTTTTACTCGAATTACTGTCTTTTTTTTTTTAACAAAAATAATCATCTCCTAAAATACTTAAAATAATTATATTTGAATAAAATAAACTTTTCAATATAATTAATTATTTGAAGATAAATGTTAATTATTAAATCAATAAAACTTTTGAACAATAGTCTTTACCAAAATATAAAATCTATCAAATAGTTCATTGGAAAACTTATGAATAAATTTTGAAATAATGAATAATTTTTTATTAATATAAATTCTAAAATTTGTTTCAATTATTACTCAAAATATAAATCAACATTTTCATGCAATAAATAAATCATACCCAAAATCTCAAACCAAAAATTGAAATATTAATAAATTCATACTTGTATCTTCTTTTATATATAAAAATATTTAAGAAACTTTTTTGTTGGAGAGTTCTTTTGGACTTCTGAAGAAATGGATCATCTAGAGAGAAGAACTAAGAAAATCGTTGCTTCATTGGATGAGGTAGGGGAGGCCAGAACAAAGACTTGATCATTCAAGGACTCTTTGTTGAATTCGTCAGTTTCCTCGGGCATGTTTCAAGGGACTGCTATGACTGAAGAGGAAAACGTGGACTCGAATTTGGATATGGATGAAATAATTGATGATGGTTTAGGAATTCCTTCAGTGTCGATTAATAAGGAATTGAAAAAAGGAATTACGATGGCCTTAGCGTTCAGTTTTGACTATTAAATTTTTAGGGAAATCTTTGTCATTCACTACATTGCAAAATAGGTTTACGCAATTATGGAAATTATGTGGGGAGTTCGATTTCATTGATCTGGGCTATGGGTTTTATCCGGTTGAAGTCGAAAGAACTGAGGATTGCTTGAAGGTAATGACAGAGGGACCGTGGAAAATAATTGATCACTATCTAACAGTTCAGAGGTGGAGACTGAATTTTGATCCTTAAAGAGCAGTATGGATCCATTTGCCATAATTACCCTAGGAGTATTTCCATGAATCAGTCTTATTGGAAACAGGTAAATTGATTGGGAAACTGATTAAAGTTGATTCCAACAATGCCCCGGCAACTCGAGGTAAGTTCGCTAGGATTTGTGTTGAAGTGGACTTGAGTAAACCAATACTTTCTAAAGTGAAAGTTGGGAATTTTATTCAAAACATTGAATATGAGTGTCTTCATACAATCTGCTTTAGTTGTGGAATGGTAGGACATAGATTGGAATTTTGCCTAGCACAAAAATTCTAGGAGAATAATGTGGTTTAGGAATCAGGTGAAGCGGTTGGTGATTCAGGTAAGGTGGAACCGGTGGCGGTTGGTGCTGAAGGGGAGAGTGATTACGGGCCATGGATGTTGGTGCAATGAAGGCCAAAAAAGGAAAAAAAAATAATTTTGGAAAAATTAAGGGGATCAACAAAGAATTTTGGTGGGAAAATAGATTTTCTATTCTTAACAATATTGAACTGGAGGAAGATACCTTAAATAGATAAAATCGCATTAATAAGAATCAGGCTGAATATTATGCCATTAACCCAGAGATTGAGCTTGGCATAGAAATGGACTGGAGTGGAACGGGATGAAGTAATATAGCTAAAAGGGAACGAAGACTGAACCCAATGATTGAGCTGAGCCCTACTCAAGTTTCTAATCAGATTAAAAGGGATTCGCATCAGCCTGACATGGGCCCTACTGAATAAGAAGCTACTGGAGAGGCGCAAACAAATATATTACCCATTTTGGGTACTAACTATGCTCTGCAACAGAATATGCCAAGAGATGAAGTTCCTATGCATAGGGAGGCTACAAACTCTAGGAAAGAAGGGAACGGCATTAAAAATGCTTCTCAATCGATGGAGCATTTTTGCGATCCACCTGATGAACCTATGGATGAGGATGATGGTTAAACGAAAAAGGTGCTAGATTGGCTTTGGTAACACATGGGGGGTTTTGATGGGCAAGGTACACACTGACTCCTTTAGATTAATGAAGATTATTATTTGGAAATGCAGGGGTGTGGGTAATTAGAAAATTAATCCGAAACTGTAAGGATTTGCTATTTTGTGAGAAACCATGTCTACTCGAGTTGTTTAAAAAAATGGGATGTTGGAATATGTACAAAACTGGCGAAAAAGTTTCACTTTGATGGGCATAAGAAATTGTTGCTCAAGGTTTTAGAGGGGGTTTAATTATTTTATGGAATAAAACTTTGATTAATTTACGTATGGCTCATGTTACTGATCAAGTGATACACTGCATTGTGGACGATGGGACCAGGAACGGCTTGCATCTTTTGTTTATATGCAACCAACCCCAACTGCAAAGGACCATTTTTGGATGGAGCTTGCAGAGTTTGCTTTAAACTATTTCTACCTATGGATAAGTGCTGGTGATTTCCACGACTTTGCCTCTTTGGACGAACGATGCGAAGGTGGTAGTGATTGTATGGATAGAGTTCTCCAATTTAGGGAACGTTGGAGTAGTTGCAGCTTAATGGATGTGGGCTGCATGGGGCTGAAGTTCATGCGGGCACGTAGGGCGCATGGACGAGTGATTTTACAAGAGTGGCTTGATTGGGCGTAACGCTTCTGCATTGAATTACTTTCTTGAAGCAAAGGTGGTGAACCTCCCTCGACTATGCTTAAAGCATAACCCTATTCTCTTATGTACAGATATTGGTAGCTCCCCATCGAAAGAGAATCGGCCTCTCCGTTTTGAGGCAGCTTGGCTCATGCATGAGGATTTTAAAATTGTGTTTGGTAATGCTTGGCAACAGGGATTAGCCTTAATCTCAGAGCCTATTTCTTCCATTACTTCAAAAGTAAAAGAATGGAAAAACTTGGCCTTTGGTTATATTTTTAAACGGAAAAGAACTATTAATAGATTTGATGGCATCCAATTCTCTACTGCATATGAGAGTTCCAGTATAGAGTTATGGGAAAAGTATCAATGGGTTCTAGTTCAAGAATAAATTCTTTGGTTACAGAAATCTCGCCTGGAATGGATTAGCCAGGGAGAAAGAAATACAAAATTCTTCCACTTTACAACTCTTGTTCGTAGAAGTAGGAACCGAGTGGTTTTTTGCGAGTTGAAGGTGAATGGGTGACAGACCAAGATAGACTGAAAACACATGCAGTTGAGTATTTCACTAATCTATTTAGAAGGAAACAGTGTTTGAAATTGTATGATGATTATGGTCTCTTTAGGCCAACACTGGATGAGAATGAAAGAGAAACCTTTACCGCTGGTGTATGTATTGAAGAGATTAGCGATGCTGTATTTTCTAAAGTTTAAAGGCTTCGGGCCTAAATGGTATCCAACCAATCTCTTGTTTCAAAAGTACTGGGATGTGGTTAAAGATACCCTACTGTCTTTTGTCTAGAAGGCAATTGAAGATGCTTCCTTTCCAAAGGAGATTGTGGAAGCTAATCTTGTTCTTATACCAAGAGCCGATAATCTTGAATCAATCACTATGTCTCGACCGATTAGCTGTTTGACTACCTCCTATAAAATACTTTCTAAAGTCTTGGTGAATCGATTGAGGCCTATTCTTCAGTGTATTATTGGCCCATATCAGACAGTTATTTGGTTGGAAGAAGTACAATGGATTACATTTTTATAACTCAAGGAACTGTTCACTCTATGATGAAGTTGAAAGGCAAGCAAGGGCCTATGATCTTGAAGATTGATTTGCACAGATCTTATTATAAAGTAGATTGGGGCTTCCTTCAACAAGTGCTAAAAGAATTGGGTATTCTGGATTCAATAATTGATATCATCATGTTTTGTGTGCGGTCAAATGCCTTGTCAATTATTTGGAATGGGCAATCACTACCCTATTTCCTTTCTCAGCAAGGGCTACGTCAAGGGGATTCTTTTTCTCTTTATCTGTTCATCTTGGTTATGGAAAAGTTGTCTCATATGATTTTGGATAGAGTGGACAAATGAGTTTCGCTTCCTTTTAAGATTTCACGAAGAGGTCTTGCTATCTCCCATTTATTTTTTGCTAAGGATTTGCTATTATTTTCAAAGGCATCTCTGCATCAAATTACTATTATTAAAGACTGTTTGCAGGAATTCTCACAGGCTTCTCTAATTAATCAATCTCATATTTTTAGATCATGATTGTTATCTAACAGGACTCTTGAGTCATAACCCCAATTGTTAAAGAAAAGTCAACGTGGTTTGACTAATATATCCATGCTTGGCTTCTTAGTATAATTAATATCATTTCATCACTTAATATCTCAGTTTAATATTGAAAATGATTTAATGTCTACTTTTTTTTTTCCGACCATTTTATGTCTTTGATTTAGTCATTAACTCATAAACAAGCTTTTGGAACTATTATAAACCTCATTCCACTTTGCTCCATGATTTCTTGAGTTAATACGTTCAAGACTAATGAAAATATTCTTTATCACTCAAGTTGACGAGTCCTTTATTGATTACTTATGAATCTTCATGTCTCTTGATATATTCAAAAGAACTCGGCTAGAGCATCAATGATTAGGACCATAAGTAAGGTAAAATCAAAGTATAACATTCCTTATGTAAGATCAGTAGTAATCAAATGATCACTTATGCAATAATCACATTAGAATGTTGTCATATAGACTTAAGTGAACTAGCAAGTGACATTATCATATTGAGTCATGTTTAGTGAACTTGTTCTTGTAACAACTACCTATATTATTAGCTCAACTTTATTCAGAACTTATATTTATAAGATCAAGTACTTGCTTCATAAGAAAGAGTATAATAATGTGCCAGTTCCAACAACTTTTATCAATATACTATCTTGATAGGGACATTGATTAGGAGCATTTAAGTAATATAGTTTTGAGGCAATAATGATCACATTATTACAACTTCTTGTAATTACTTCCCAAAACTTTTATATTCTATAAGACTATATGATTTAAGCATTAATAAGGATATTATTAAAGTTTATACCGAAATAAAGACCTTTTATTTGATTCAAAAACCATAATATAGTACTGTATTTTGAACAAATTGTGATTAGCCTTTAGGACAGACACTACCAATTCTATTGTGTAAGATTTGTTAGATTTCTTAACATGTTAACAATAAATAAAACATTGTAATCTTTTATTAAAATTAGATTGGCTGAATTAAACTATTTGAGTTCATAAATTCTCTTAATGAATCCTATATTTATAAATCATGGTTGTTATTTAGCAATAAATCATTACTCCCATTCCTTAGAAAAGTACATGAGATTTGATAAACCTATCAATGGTTAGTTTCCCAATATGATTAGTATTTTTCTCATCACTTAATATCTCACTCAACATTGAGGATGGAATAGCATTTACTCAATTTTGTAAACTATCTTTATTAGGAATTTACATGTAGCTAAGTCTTAGAACTATTCCAAAAGTTTAGTTCTCTCTAGTAAGAGATTCCTTGACTTAGTTCTTATCAAGACTATTGAGATATTTCCTCCACCACTTAAGGTGATGAATCTTATGTTGATTACTTATTCATCTTCATATGCCTTATATTATATCCAAAAGAACCCAATTGGAGCATCCATTGTTAGGACCATATGAAAGATAAAATTGAAGTATAATAATTTTTATATAAGATCAATAATAATCTCAAGTCCAAGGATCACTTATACAACTTATCACATAAGAATGCTGCCATACAAACTAAGTGATTTACCAAATGGTATTCTCATGCTAGGTCATTTTTAATGATATTGTTTTTGCTACAAATACTCACATGTTCATAGGTGAGAATATAATCATGTGACGGCCTCAATAAGTTTATCTGTATCTGGATAGACTTAAGAAATATAGCTTCGATACAATGAGTATTTCTCAATGTTCTTGCAAATTTTATTTATTCCAAGGATTTTATGTAAGAAGTAATATCAAATATGTGTAGAAACTTGCAGATAAAGAATGACTCAATTAATATTAATAATGCTTAATACTAAATTTATCACATAACCAATCCAATTGGTATTAAGGTATACGTAAACAGGTTAACAAGGAATAAGTTTTTGAGTTAATGTTGAAGCGTGCATGGTCAAGCTTCTTTGATAAAGCAATGCCGTCTTTTTCCTCCATTGAAATTGTTTACAGGTTCAAGCTGGGCTGTCAGCACTTGAAGATGCCTTGCAGGCTGGATTTGAAGACTTTAAGGTAATATTCAATTGCATTGCGAGCACTTTGATATTTTAGCCAAGCCTATTGATTGAACCTCTTGCTTTTGTTAACAGAGAATCCGAACAGATCCTGACCTGGCCAATTTAAAAGCTTCTGAGAAGTTTGAACCTCTGCTTAAAAGATTTGATGAATCATTTATCAATGAGAATGCCATCAATGCCATTAAATCCTTATTTGGCATCTTCAACCAGAAATAAATTCGTGAATTTGCTTCGGAAATTGAACGATTTGAGTTGAACATTGACTTAAGGAATTAAAGATGTTAAGAATCTCCCTAACCATCTATAGAAAGGCCTTGTATAATTTTGCTCACAACATTATATGGTCTCCTATTTGATTTTTTTTTTTCATCAATCCATCTTAGTCCCAAACGAAGATGAAAACTGAACATTGGGGTAGATAAGGTTTTTATGCATATCTTGATCATTTTGTTATTCTGAAATGTTTTCATGTCTCTAGGTTCTATCATGTCATTGTTTAGTCTCGGTATCTCATATTCTCAGCCAAAACATTAATTCTTTCATGTTTTTCTGCCTTTTCCAATAATGTTGAAAGTTCATCTACCTTTAATGTTTTTCGTTTTATTTTTCCTCTAAAAGTGATAGCAAGAGAGAGAGAGAGAGAGAGAGAGAGAGAGCAGGTTTATGTATGTTACTAGAGGAACATGCGCACTACTAGAGGAAATTGCTTACATAAATATTTGCCTTCTTAAAACAAAAGATAATTTGAGTTCCAAATTTGCATGCGAACAATTTTTTGGGTTTGTAATTGATACACTATTAGTAAATTTATATAATATTAATGAAACAGATTATGTCATTTTATTAAAAATTTTTAAAAATAGATAACGATTATTTTAATGAGATGATATAATCTAGTGTATAGATTGTATCAAATACATATCTTAATTTTTTTTCCAGTTAGTGTGCAATGAAATTAAAATAGCTCTAAAATTAAAATAGTTGCAATGAAATTAAAATTGATGATTTTGAAAAAGCGATGGGAAAAAGCGGTAAGCAAGATCACACTCTTAGTTTCAGAGAATGGCTTTTAAGTTCTACGCGGTTAAATTTTGGAGCGATTCAATTTTTTACCATGTATGGTGTGTTTGTGTAAAAGTTATAATAGTGAAGCAAGGGAAACTACATTTGAAAAGACTTACTTAAGGCTCCATTCGATTTTCAAGAAAATATTTTTTGCTTTTCTGTTTTCATTTTCATTTTAGAAAATATTATTTTATTTTTTATTTTTTGAAAATTAGAAAATGCTTTTGAAAATGAAAATGAAAATCTATTTTCAAAAATGAAAATAATGAAAACATGTTTGGTATCTATCTTTTCAAAGGAGAAAAAAAATGATAAATAATTAATATATAAAATTTTAATTAAAAAGGAATAATATTGCTAAAATGAACAAAGTGAAATGCAATTAAAAAAATTTCAAGTGATCAAATAAAGAAAAACAAAACAATTTTTATTGTTAATAAGAGAAAAGTAGTCAAATGTACTTTCTTACGAACAACTAGTATTACCTCCTAAGTAATACCAATATGCTTTTAGAATTCTCAATTTCTTTTATAATTAATCCATAAAATCGTGGTAATCTTTATCTCTAACTTGTTTCATTTCAACTTTTGTGACATATCAAATGTAATATGCCAATTGATTGAACTAGAAGAAGTTGCTTTTATGTCATCAAATTCTTACATGTTTTCTGTTTCATCTTCTTCAAACAATTCAACTTTTTTGACTTCCAACCTAATGAAACTATGCATAGTATAGCATGTTTTTAGCATATAACTTTGTTTTCTAAGAGAATAATTAGGCATATTCCTCAATATAGCAAATCTTTTTGCCAACACTCCAATACTTTGTTCAATCACATTATGAACAGAAGAATGCCTCATATTAAATAATTCTTCTTTCCCTCTAGAGTGATGCCTACTTGTAATGTCTCTTGTCTTTTATATTTCTCCACAAAACAGTGCTAAAAATTTAAGTATGTGGGTATTCAGCATCCACCATGTATTAACTACCAACAACTATTTTTACATCCTTCACTGTCATTGATGCTTGATATAGAAATAATCCTTTGTGGGTTTTATGCACGGTATAAGTGAGAAAAAAGTGTTTCTTGTCTTTGGATAGGGGAAGATCATTGGATGAGTCATTCATCTAATGGATCTTTTGTGTTTACCATAAAATAGCCAAAATTTTGGAGTCATCATTGATCATTTAGGCTAAACATGATCAATACCTATTAAAACTGGTATCCTAAGTTATGAAATTCGAAGGTTTGATTTTAAGGTCTTTACGTACCATAGCTCGATAAATGAGTTTGGGAGTTGGTTATGCATTGGAAAAGATTAGCACCTCCTATATCGATATAATCTAGCTATAGATTATTTTAATTTCAATCTTCTCGATTTTAAATTGTCATTATTTATGCATAATTTCTTTTTTTGTTTAAATGAATATTTTAAAATAATTAATCTGGTTTTTTTTATCAAAAAGGTTAAATTCCACAGAGTAACCCAAAGGTTAACATAGGATTAAAAATATTTTTTTGGATTTAATTCGAAAAGGATGATCTGTGTTGAGCACTAGAGGGATATCGACACGAAACATTGCATCGGTGATTTTTTAAAAGATTTAGTTTAAAAGCATGAATGTGATAATATCACCAAGAAAGGAAATGTGTTAGTAAGGCATAAAGAAATATGTAAAAATAAAACAAATGAAGCATGAAAAATGGAGGTCGATTAGGACGTATCTTCTAGTTTTCCTTCGTTATCTAGAAATAACTAATTAACAACGTAGAGAAGCCCTTAGGCTTGTAGGTTGATTAAGGCGTGAAAACTAAGGTTTGGTTTGAAAAATCCTAAAATATACAAGAGAGAAAATTTTGATTTGGTGAGATTTTGAAAAATGGGATTGAAAACCCATATAGATGATAATTTAGGAAATTTTTGAAAAATTAAATATTTTTGGGTGATTTAATGAGAAAGTTGAGTTTTTTGTTTAAACCAAAAAATTAATAAAATTAAATTTATTTTATTTAGAAATAGTTCGGCCTTGATTCGAGTCTAGTGGGACAAGTACATGACTCAAAAATTTATTTTGGTATTGCTTGGACTCATTCTTAGGCATTTGAATGCTCCAGAAAGGTGACTAAAAAAAACTTAGATTTGGCTAAGGCTAAAAAAGGGGGATAGCTTCACATTATCTGACTTCCTAATTTTATTTCAGGTTCATCTAAAGGCTTTAAGGGGTAATGAGATATTGTTGGGAAGGTAACTCAGTAAGGATTAATATAAAAATACTCAAAAATCTAAAAAAATAGCTTCCTAGTAGAAAATAATTTTTAAATTTGAACTTGATTAAGCACTAGCAGTAGGTGCAATTAAATAAGTGCAGTAAATTTTGAAGAATTGCCCAGGATTTGTTTAGATTCAAAAAGTCATAAACAACACCTTTCTGGAAAAGTAATTTCATTTAATTTCTAATAAAAATATTTCAAAAATATATAAAAATCATTTTATGGGTAAAAATTAACTCGTACTTAGGTCTGATTGTAATTTTAAGGGACATGGACATACGAGTATCTATCACTAAAGGTTTATGGTAGTGGATTCATCGATTCATTGAAAGTCCCAAGGAATTTGGGTAAGGAATGATTCGTTAGCCACTTAGACTTACAGTAAGGCATTTCATGAAACATTTTGTAAACTATATTTTTTTAGAGCTAAAAGACAAATTTATTTGGCCTATTTGACCTTGAATCTAAGCATGAAATGCTTAACTTTTCTAAACCATCAAATTGTTAAAAATCAAATGCCATGATTAGGCTATTGATTTAGACTAAACATAACCACCTTGGAGCTTGGTTTTACAAAATTATATTTGAACCCATATCAAACAAGCATTGTATGGATCATCTCATTGACTAAACAAGCTAACATGCCATCAAGTACATAAGGCATAATTAAACACATAGCATGGCATTTTGACAAAAATATGATGCTCAAAATATAATCAATAACATGGATATCATCAAGTCATGCTATAAGGGCATGAAATGGCATAGAGCATATCAAAGAATGAAAACATAATGTTAAGGGATAAAAACACATGCTGGCTAAAATTAATAAAAGCCAATAGGGGCCTTTTGGAGCATTAAAGTCCACCTATAATTCATCAAGACTTAAGCTCAAAACAGTAATGAAGAAAGGAAAAGGATGAACCTAATAACAATGGTCATGGTCACAAGGAAAGTTCACTAAAAATTGATGCAAATGTATTTAATATACAAAGAAATTAAATGCAAATAAGAGATGGAATATAGCACAAAGTTGTAAAGCTTGCCTAGCTTCAATCTCTTTGCCTTCGTTTAGACAAAATGCCTACCACCAATCTTTTTCTTTTTTTTTTTTTTCATAAGCTAATTCACTATGGCCTTTTAACTTTTTCTTTTTTGCTTTCATCGATTTAGGTAAAAATCCTCATGGTGGCTACGTATGGGTTGTGATAATGAGTAGGGAATAAAATTTTTTTAGAGGTTATGTAAATGGAAAGGTGTGACATGAATGGAATATGGGAACGGTTTTCATTTTTGTGGCTGTTGAATGTGGATAGCTGAACATGAAATGAATTATAAGCAATTTTTTAATGTCTTGATAGGCCAAGGATAGAGACTTAGGGTTAGCAATTAATTGTTATTTTGTCTTACAAATTAATGAGTCACTTGGTACAATTTATGTGTTTTCACCCTTTACTTAGCTAAAGTACGAAGGCTTAGGGGCAAAGTAGCACCCCATTAGCCAATCCAACTTATAAGTTCAATAATGCCTCCTTGTAAACCATATTATACCATACTATCGTAGTTGGTCTTGTAAAAGTCAAATTAACCTAAATCATTTAAATAAAATAATTCTAATAAATTAATTAAATAATAAGCATTAAACCATATTTTATTTAAAATAATTTTAACTAGGCTTGGCTTTAATTAAAATTTACTTACAAAATTAGCCTAACATAATTAGGTAAAATAGCTTAAGTAAATAAATAAATAAATTAGCTAAGCACATGGACCATGTTTTATCTAATAAATCTTTAATAAGGCTTGGCTTTAAATTAAATAATTTATGACCTTACTTTAGCTTGGGATTATAGATATTGGATCTGAGCTTAGACATTTATCTTTGGTGATGCCTTAGTTTGTTTGCATGAAGGCCTAAACAAAATTAGATGTCTACATCTGCCTTTTTTGGTTGTGACTGTGTATTAAGAACAAGGAAAAGACAAATTGACACCATTTTGTTTGGAGTGTAATGATAATCCCTTTAATGCTTGGAAAAAGAAGAAATCAAATTAATATTTCATTGAGTAGGACATGATATTTTGGCGACGATTCTGATTTTAAAAGAAAATATGCAAAAAAATTTATGGACAGAGACTTAATACAGAAGTGCATAATGTCCACTGGAACACCCATATATTTTATCATCAACTTGATGAATTAATTTCAAAACATAAGGTTTTTCTATTATAACAGGTTGTTCAAAAGGGTCTCTCATTCTTCCATTAAATATTCTACCTTTTCTTGGATACTTGGGTTTAAATACCCATGGATTCACTGTTTGCTTACCAGCTTCATATAATTCAAAAAACATTAGTTTTCTTAAAGCCTTTTGTTCATATCTCTTATCAAATGGTGCTATTTGATAATGTCTATCTAGTAGACTCGTTGGTAAACCAAGCAAACATTCAAATATTTGTCCTATATTTATTCATGAAGGCACTCCTAATGGGTTGAAGACCATATCAATAGGTCTTCCATCTTGCAAATAAATCATATCCTGTCTAGGTAAAATTTTTGAAATGATACCTTTATTTCCATGTCTTTCGACTACTTTATCGCCTACTTTAATTTCGTTGGCTACTTCTAGGTAAATCTTCTAGCTGCTTATGCACCATTACCTCCTTTAAGGGCCTTAACTAGTGATTTTGGTTATTTTCCTCTTGATGATAGGCTTATCCCCCATCATCTCACTAGCCAACCTTGACCCCTATTATTTTTAGGCTTAACTTTTGTTTCGACCTAAAAATTAAAAGTCTTTCTGAGAAGCATCATGAATATCCTCAAAAGAGGCTTGAACACTATCTTGATTAACACATCTTTAAGAGAGGCCCCATAAAATTCTTTGATAAAATTCCTTGAGAGAGGCCCTAGGGATATCTGGAAGAGAAACTTTTTTGAGTTATCCTTAAGTGAGGCTCTAAAGTGTTTGATAAAATATCCACAAGAGAGGCTTTTGGGATATCCTCGAGAAAGGCTGTTCATGTAGTCTAAAAAGGCTTTAAAGTTTTTGATAAAATATACTCGAGACTTTTAGGATATCTTTGAGAAAGGCTTTGTGGAGGTGTTTATTGAAAAGTCCTTAAGAGAGGCTTTAAAATTTTGGTAGAAATATCCTTAAGAAAGGCTTTAGAGGTTTGGAATGAAATATCCTCAAGAAAAGCTTTGCAAATGTCTTTATTAAAATATCCCTAAGAGAGGCTTTGGCAATTTTTGATAAAATATCCTCTAAAGAGACCTTTTTTTTTCCCAAAATCCTTGTTAAAAGGTTCTCGATGGAGCTTTTTGTTAAGAATCCACATTAAAATATCCTCAAAAGAGGCTTTTATTAAGAATCCTTATTGAAATATCCTCAAAAAAAGCTCTAAAATTTTTTTATATTTTCAAGAGAGAAAATGTGATGTATAGCGTGAATGTCATTCCATGGCACAAACACCATGTAATGTGGTGCCATGAGTAGGTTAATGGTGATGCTTGCACTCTTAGTCAAGATGCTTATGCATATGAAATAATGTACATGCATGTAGGTGATATGGTGTGCATGCTTGTGAATATGAATGTACTGGAGTATGAATGCTTGTGAATGCAAATACATATGGGCCTAAATGCAAGTGAGCATGAATTCCCATGCATGTGAATGTTCATGAGCATGAATGCTTATAAGTTCCAATGTTTATGAGTGTAAATACATGTGAGTATGAATGCTCATGAATGCAAATGCATGTGAGCGTGAATACTTGAAAGTTAGAAAAAACATAAGTGCAAATTCTTAAGAATAAAAGCACATGTGAATGCAAATGCACGTTGGTGTAAATGCAAATGGGTATAGATGCTTATGAGTATGAACACTAAGACTAACAATGATGTAAAAGCATGTGAAATGATGCAAATACAAAGGTGAGTGATGATACTAGTGTACTTAAAATGATGTGTTGATGATGGATACTTAAATACCTATGGAAAAACATTCGCATGCTTATGAATTATGCATATGTACATATTTACACATATGTTTATAAAGGTGGTAAAGGTTGAAACCTTGATTGGTTTTTTCTTTGAATTTGGTTCTACATTTCTTTACGATTTTCCCTTTAAGTTAAGAGGTGATTTAATCCCACTTTTTGCCCCATGATCAGAAAAGCCCTTGTCTTTTTGCATGACATCATTTTATTAGGTTTCTCAAAAATAGTTGCTCTTGTTAAAATTTTTCTTAAAATGTTCATTTGATAGCACTTCTTGGTTAGCATGATATTTAAGTCTCTTCAGGATTGATAACCTTTTGTTAGAAGATTTCATGAATGGCAATTTGGCTCTTACAAATTATGTTGGAAGGCCTAAAAAAAGTTTTGATAGTCTAAGAAAGTTTTAAAGTAAGCAAAATTGATTCCTTGTTCTTTTAGGTTCATGAATAGATAAGTATTTATAAAACATGAACTCCTTAAAAACCAAACAAATTTGATGTTCTTTCAAGCTCCCTATAGTAGATACTTAAATTGGCACCAAGATTAGCCATGCTGGGTTTAGGGTTGTCAGGGTGATTTAAAAAGGTAGGGAATTTAGTTCTATGAGTTGATCCTTTTATGGATGACATTTAAGATATTTAAGAATTCCTGAGTGTCTTAGATTTCTTTGGAATGGTGTTTTTCTTGTCAGGACCTCGACAATCCCTTAAGTGACACAAAAAATTCTTTATTATGCTTTTAGATTGCCCCGTTTTAGGGTTTTCACCCTAGAGTCTTTTTTTTTTCTATTTTTTCTTTCTTTTTTTAATTGGTTACTTCATTATGCTTTTTAAGAAGGCTCACAATTTATCCAAAAGAACAATTTACTAGAGAATAGGCTCATTAGTCAAATAGCTATGCTTGATTGAAAGAGACTTTTCAAAGTACATAATGTAGGCCAAGGTTTATGGTTCTAAAAGATAGGGTATGCAGGCCAAATTAAATGTTTAAAGGTGATCAGATCAAGGATCATTTCTTCTCGTGAGGGTTTTCATTCCCTCTATTTTTCAGATGTGCTCGTTTTTTTATCTTTTGTTATCTTTTTTCTTGATTCTACTTTTTCTTTGTTTTTGTTTTTTGCTTTTCATTTCTTTTTCATTTTGTGCTTGGCCTTTTTTGCTACTTTTTCCCATATTTCTTTTTCATTTTTCATGAAGGGAATCTTGAATTTTGAAACTTGTTATATTTCAAATTTCCCCTTTTGATGTATGGCGTTTTCACAATTATAGAATGAAATATTTTCCTTAGTGTTTCTTAAAAAGTCTTTGTTTACCCCTCGTTATGGAGGGAGATCCTTGATTAAGGTTTCTCAATAATGAATTCATTAGCCTAAAAAAGGAATAGCAAGGGAATAATTTTCTAATTGGTTAAAAGATGATGAAAGATGGTTATTTTTCTATCTCAAACACAATTGTGTGAACCAAAGAGTCATTCCCTAAAAAAGTTATTTTAGAGACATCTTGAACATCTTAATCATATGATATCACATTTAATTTTAATTTTCCTTCTTCTTTTTCCATATGCTTGCCTTAATTCTCCTATTCTCACTACATTTGTGGGCATGCATTTTTCTATTCACCATTGATGGAAACTCATGTAATGCCGAGTTTTTTTGTTGTAAGGAATATCTCATATTTTATGTCTCGAGGTTTGCATTGATAGGGAAATTTAGTCTCAAGGTATTAAAATGATAGGAAAAAAATGGTCTAAAAGGTTTTTCTAGGGACATAAGACAATGTTGTGTTGGTGCCCCCAAGATGTGACTAATGAAAAGCTTTAGGGAAATAGTCTAAGAACTCAAGTCTTGTTTATTGTCAAAAAAGTTAATAGTTTTGGCACAAGTTTGGCATGTACCAAGTTACTATCATTAGTACCTTTTAAAGAATATTTTAGTTTTTTGATTTTTGAAGAATCTATAAATTTTAAAAATTAGTCTCATCATTCTTAGCCTAGGTCGAGGCTTTCACTTGTTTAGTTGTTTTGGTATGGGCATAGCTTTGAAATTTAAAACTGATCTTTTGAATCTTAGGTTTTTCAAGTGTCATAGTTTGATACATGGAAAAGATTGTAAAAGCGATGAAGAATGCAAACTCATTTTTAGTAGCAATCATTAGTAATCTCACTTAAACACTTGATTCAAAGCATGTTTGTTTCATAGAAAGTGTCCATTCAAGGAAAAAAAATTTTTACATGGAGCATGCTAAATTGGAATGCACCTATTGACTCAAATTCAAATGTCTCATTTCACCCATACAGTTGATCAAACTTTAACAATCTTGCTTCAACCAACTATTATAACATTTCTCTTTAGAGCTCTGCATTCTTTTATGGAATGGCCATGCTCCTTAGGTGGTAGCCACAAGCAATAATGATGTCATGACCCTTTAGATACAATAACTTTAGAAGCTTAAAGTGAATTGGAGAAACCAACTGATCCTAGGTGAGTTGGATGAGTAATTTTGTGAATGATAGCGAGTTTTATGGGAGTTTTATCCCAATTGCCCCACTATTTTTTGACTATCTCACAATCTTTTTAGCTATAGGTAGATTTGATTAGAGTCATAGGCAATGGGTTATGCATCAAAAGAAATACTTATGTGTAATAACTTGAGTAAAGATTTGATGCGACAATACCCCTAGCTAGCTGACCAATTTGGAATACATGTATAAGTGGTACATGGTAAAACCTTTCATCCACTATCTTTAATAGATCGAAGCTTCAATCTTTTCTCCTTTATTTATAGTACCCTATTTTCCATGGCATCGAGTGTCTTATCTTTTTTGAGCCTTCCACTTTTGATTATTCTTTTTTATCGTTTCCATATACATAACAATATTAGCAAAATTCCTCAAAGCTTTTCCTATAAGTTTGTCAAAAAAAGGGCACACATGTTTCCACAGAGTAGTATACTCTTATTTCTTTCTCGGTTAATGGTAGTTGCAATTATGCTACTCATCTTTCCATCTTTGGGCATATTGCTTAAAATTCTTGATAAGATTCTTCTCCATGTTCTTCAAACATATTCTATTCTGTGTTTAATCAAAGACATGCTTATATTGGTCCAAAGAGCCCTAGCAAGATTAGCACATATCTGGATCATGGTTTTTTCTAGTTTAATGTACCACCAGACTACTTCTTAGTCAAGTTATATTGGAAGTAATGAATCAGGGGCTTCTCATTGGCTTCATACTTGACCATCTTTCGGTAATACATCCAAATATAGGCAATTGAATTGGTGGCCCATTATATTTTTTAAAGTTAGGTACCTTGAACTGTAGGAATGATAAGATTGGACACCAAACCTAGGAATTTGGCATCGATGGCTCTAAAATTTTCATTCCCTTTGATTGCTTTAAGATGCTTCTCTAGCAGCTTTGCACCCTCAATGGTCTTTATGGGCTTGGCATCGTCAGGTCTCTCTTACTCCATTGGGTCATCCAGATTGGGAATTGATGGATCAGCCAAGGAAGATCTAGTATTTGCCCTATGAAATTCGAGATAAATGTGTGTTGTCATGTTAGGGCTCCAATAGATGATTATTGGTACTTTCACAACTGGTGTCACATGAAGCACTATTTTTTAGACTTTTTCTTGCAAAAGTAACTCTAGTACTACCATTCTTATTCTCCTATGATTTGCAGGTTCTTTCCTAATATCAATAGTGTCAACTTATTCTTTCCCTTTTATAGAGGCTACTAATAATTTCATCATTTTTTCTATTTAGGCTTATAGCTCTTGCATTCTACAGAGTATCTGTTCCTGGTCTTCCTTATGCAGGAGTTCTAGTCTTTTAATTCTAGCTAAACACTTGTCTTCCATGATCAATGATATTAGTCGATTTTGGTACATCTTAAAAAAACAATAAAGCTTTATTAAAAGAATTCTTGCATCTATGTGGATTGTCACTCTGCACCCTATATTTTTGTGTCATGAGTAGACATATGCATGCATGTATTTATGCCAGTAAATGCAATGATGATGCTAATCATGGTTTGAAAAGCTAATATAAACATGTAAATGTTGTCATGGAGATTTACATTTATGATTATAAATAGGATTATGAGCAATACATGGAATGCATGAGATGCACAAAATATACATAAAAGTTTTATTTCCAATAAAAGCTCTACTCTAGAAAGCTTCAAACCTTTTATTAAGGACGAGGAAGATTACATTATTGGTGGCAATATGATGTATGTGATTGTCATGTCTTTAATACTTGGCAGTATAGCTCATGTAGGAAAAAAATCCATCTGAATGGATGAATTATGCCCTGAGCCTTATTAAGGCAACATGAAGCCAATCAGATAGTCTTCTTTTATTATGGATAGTATGGTACTCGTTCACCATTGCTTTCTTACTAATTATCATTACATGTTTGATGGAAGTAATGATGCATGAACATAAACATGAAAAGCAATAAAATAGTAAAGGGTAAAAGAATATTGGTGAGAATAGCAAAAATAGAAGCAACATCAATAAATCATGAAAATTGCCTTGATAATAGGTTGTATAATGCTTAAAGATGAATACAAAGAGCCATAAGTAGTATCGCTTGCCTGCTATGGCCTGGGTTGACATGGATAGCATAATAGCATGGTCAAGTTATAATCATCCCTATTAAGCCGGTACGATGTCTTTTAGGATGAAATTAACAATTTAGGTAATGATGTTTGTTCATTTTTACCTAAAGATTGGTTGGCATTATGCTGTTAGTTAGACAACATAATAGCTTACCCAAGTTGAGCTTCTTGCTAATAAGGCAATAGTTTTGAAAATCCTAGGCTTATGTTTGATGAAATTGCATATGGTCAAAATTAAAAATAAATTGTGTAAAGCATGCATAGCAAAAATAAAATAGAGAAATACCTGAATTTCCTTAGGATCTTCAAGTTGAGATTTACATGTGATCAAATAGATATTTACAAACATATATTTGTTTGACATCTTACCTACTCAAAGGCTTGTAACTCTAAATGTCCCAGTCCGTACATGATTATTGCCACTGCTTAGTTACTTTGATATCTCTTTGAGGCCACTAGCAACATAAGCATTTTGCTTTTAATGATGATAGATAAAGATAGCTATTAGAACCTTTACAAATGTCTAGTGGTTATTTGATACTGGCCAAAAGGCTAGAAAAGCCTTATCCAAAAGGTAGGATGAAGTTACTTCCTCTAACACAACCAAGAACAGTTTAAGGTTGTCTTTTCTTTAAGAATGGGGAGATAAGAAAAAGCTATAGAGAAACAGCAATAGTGGTTTCTTATCTCCTATTACTAATATTTACACTCAAAAGTGTTAGATACGTGTTTCTTTTCACTTTTCTCACGATAAAAAATGATTCTAGATCATCGAAGGAGCAAATGACACTTAGTTGTGTAAGGAGTGCAAAAGTTATGCCAACTTGGTTTAGGGATTCCTAGGGTTTGGAGTCAAGGGTTTTTTGCTAGCCACAAGTGTATCCTTCTTCCAAAAACCCTTACCGATGCATATTTATGTATCTACTATTAGTTTAAACTTAATTAATGGGTCAATCAAGCCCATTACTACCAAAATGAATGGCGTCACCTCTTTTAGTATTTTCATAGGGATCTAAGTATAACTTTTTTACCTAGACCATTTAAGATTGGGCCCAACTACTAATTATTTAGTATCTAGGCCTAATCTAACACTAGTGTGGCCCACTATTATTATGCCTAAATCTTATGAAGTCCAAATAGGTTTTCTTCAAAACTAGGCCTATTTGACTTAATAATTAAGGCTGTTGGACAAATCCCTATTTTCTTGCATGAACATCTACTTCCTATTTAAATTTCTCACCTAATTAAAGCAATTTTATGTCATGTAAATATTATCATATAATTATCAAATAATTATTTAACTTGCTAGAAATTATTATCTGGCACAAAACCATGATATCTCTATTGACATGTCCACTATTAGACATGATCTTAGTAAGACATTCTTATCTTTATACCTTATTAATATATCTCTAATTAAATTTCATAAATCTAATATATGTCTTTAATAATGCTTAATTGAACAAATTCAATTAAGTCCTCCTTAATGCGTTTTATTTAATAAAGTTATACTTAATTAAATCCTTGATTTAATCTAATGGATCATCTTATTGTGTGTGACTTATTAGGTTCCCAACATGTTAGCAATTAATATAATTATTCTTATTAATTACATTCATAGATCAAGAGAAAAATCTAGCAGCCCATCATAACCACTCAAATGTTGAAGATTCAATATGACCTTGGAAAAACCTTTCAATAACTAGCCTTGCAGTGTAATTTGGTCATTTCGCCAAATATCTCGGAAAACCCATGAACATGGTGCAGTGTCTAAAATCCATATTAGTTCTTTTAGGATATGGTTAACTTTATGGATTTAGAGAAACCATTTCTGTTAAATTCATCATGCATTGGCCACTGACTTTATCAAGCTAACCAAAGTAAAGAACATATGATATATGTCTTTGATATCACTTAGAATGGTGAATTCTCTCTGGATTACTCATCCACCTTTGTATGTTTCATGCCATACCTAAAACCAACCTATCTTTGGCAGCCATCTTTATGAACCCATTCATGTTGGAATCAAACTGTGACACTCCCTATATAAGATGACCTAGTATCACAATTCAAAGGACTAGTTACACAATTAGTATGTGAGAACATTTCTGTACACACTTGAGTAACAATACCAAATGAAGTTCTCACATGAGCCATGTTAGTGAACTTGCTTTCTCAAAATAAGCACCCACAAGCCATCCAAGTATCCTGTATACTTCAACCCTTGAGTTCGGTTGCTTACTTCATAAGTAAGAAGGCATAACGCATGCTAGTCTGTAAGCATTGCAAATGCTCTGTCTTGGCAATACCATGACTAGGAATAGTTTTAGGAACTTGTCTTTCATGTATAAGGATCCTATAATTGTAACTCAATACAATTCCTTTGTAAGGCCAAATATGTTCCATGGGCTTTATCCAATTAGTATTTCATGATTGTCAGACCTGCCACTAGCATGAAGGAAAACCTTGAATCGTTAAATTAAGTGATAGGTTTGTATTATTAACTAATATATTCCTCATCTAAGTTAATTGGCTCTAGGGCATATACTAACAAATATGAGGACCCTTACGACAAAAATAGGGACCTAGGAGATGATGTTTGTTCAACATTACCTAGCAGTTATTAAACGTTAAATCATCTATTAGATAGCATAACAGTTTACCTAGGTTATATTTATTCTTGGAAGGTGTCACATGCCCTTAATTAGGATCGTAGGTGACAATATTCGTTTGTCTTCACCTAAAAAGAATGAGCGTTAGCCATCCAGCAGATAGCATAATAGCATGCCTTATCAAGTTATTAAGATGTGTAAGGTTTTACTGGTCATAAAATACAAACATTTAAGGCAATGTTTTTTCATTTTCTCCTACATTGAAAATGATGCATAAGAGTACGAGATAAGAAGTGTTTGCTCACATTTCAATATGGTTTAACATGGTTTAGCTCTTACATATCACTATATGAGGGTTAGATTGACTTTTATTGGGTAAGGGCCTATTGCTGGCTTGGCAGAAAGGGTTTCATTTGGGTGGATGTATTTTTCCTTATGCCTATATGGGTAAGTTATTTACAATGAAATCATAGGTAATTTACACCCCGAAAGGTACCACAAGGCCTATTAGACTATCACCATCATAAAGGCAAATAGTTCACTTCCACCTACTATCAAGTATTATTTTCCCTCTAAAAAGTGGGTCAAGAGTCTAATGTAAATGGAAGTGAGTGTTACGTGTCAGGAAAATAATGAACCATTAATTTTACTTGTTTATATCATTCCAAAAATCAATATATTTAGTTTTTGACTAAAAGAAAGCCTTAGCAATTCATAAGGAAAACAAATACAAGCATAATTAGCCAATAATAGTTCCGTTATTGACAGAACCAAAAAAAAAGGATTATAGTTATATAACAGCTAAAAATTAAGGGAAACCAGGAACTGTATAAGATATGACTAGTTGTAGACTTGTCTCTCTAAATATGTCCCTAGTGGAATTGCCAAGCCGTTGTTTATCCTTGATTATTGTCAACAAAATATGCTCAACTTAAAGATAATCTTCGATGGGATTTAAGGTGAGATGTGGTGAGAAAGAAGTGTTTCTTATCTTTGGGAAGGAGGAGATCATCAAATGAATTGCTCATTCGATTAATCTTTTATGGACACTATGAGGTAGCCAAAAACTTTGAGTCGCTTTTAATCATTTGGGCTAGGTATAATTCAACACCTATTAGAATTTGTTCCTCGAGTTATGAAACTCAAATGTTTAAGGCCTACATGTGCCAGAGCTTGGTAAGTGGGCTTTAGAGTTAGTTACATGTGGGAAAAGTTTAGCACCCCTATGATGCCTGAAATCGATACAATTTAGCTATAGATTATCTACATTGGTCTTTTCGATCTTAAATTGTCATTATTTGTGTATAATCCCCTTTTATGTTTAAATGATTTTTGTTTAAAAAAATTCTTGTTTTTTTTTTCAAAAAAAAGGTTTGAATTTCATTGTGAAACCTAAAGGTGTGACAAAATGTATAGTTAAAAATATTTTTTAGATTTAATTCAAGGAAGAAGTTCCATGTTGAGCATTAAGGGGATACCAAAAATGAAACATTACATTGGTGATTTTTTAAAAGATTTAGTTTAAAAACATGAATGCAATATTATCACCATGAAAGGAAATGTGTTAGTAAGGCATAATTAGATATAATAAATATTGCATAAGAATAAAACATAGGAAGAATGGAAAGCGGTCGATTGGGATGTATCTTATAGTTGCCATTGGTTATCAAGAAATAAGCAATTAACAAATTGGAAACACACTTAGACTCATGGGTTAGTTAAAGCATGAAAACAAAGGTTTTGGTTTTGAAAATTTGAGAAAACTTGAGAGAGAAAATTTTGATTTTTGGTAAGATTTAGAAAATAGGTTTGAAAACCCATACTGATGAAGAATTGTTTAAGTTTTGGAAAATGAAATGTTTTTAGGTGATTTAACGAGAAAAGTAGATTTCTGATTTAAAGTTGAAAAATTAATAAATTAAAATTGATTTTATTTCTAATTCTTATAGACCCATCATAACTAAAAAAATTATTTGGATACTATTTGGACTCATTTTGAAACATCTGAATACCTTGAAAAGTTTACTAAAAAAATGCTCAAATTTGGCTAACGCTAAAATAGGAGTCAACTTTACACTATCTGAGTTCTTGATTTTATTTTAGGTCCACCTAAAACTTTCAAGGGGCAAACAAAATATCGTTGGAAAGTTAACTCGATAAGGATTAACATAAAAACACTAAAAATATCCTAGATAAATAATTCTTAGAAGAAAATAATTTTTAAAATCAGACTCAATTTAGCATTAGCAACAGGTATAAGGGAATAGGTGGAGAAAACTTTAAAAATTACCCCAAATTCACGTGGACTTGGAAATTCACAAATGATACTTTTTATAAGGGAATTTCATATAGTTTCCATGGAAAATATTTGAAAAATCATGAAAAATAGTTTTAGGGTTCAAAAATAGCTCTTTTTGAATTTTGATTGCTAATTTCAACTATTTCAAATGGCATAGGTTTGAAAAATCATAACTCTTTTATTCAAGTTTGTCCAGAGGCAAGCAAGATCCTATTAGAAAGGCAACTCGATGCCTTTTGAGGGAAAAATACCATAAAAATTAGAAAAATCATATAGGGTTAACAAATAATTTTTCAAAGTGAGTTTGGGCCACAAACATGTGAATGTCCAACACTAAAGGTTCATAGTAGTGGATTTATCGATCCATCCAAAGTCTCGAGGAATTTAGGCAAGTGAACGATTTGTTAATCGTACCATTAATTAAAAACACTTAGACTCACACAAGGTATTTCATTAAACATTTTGTAAACTATATTTTTTTTAGGGTTAGAGTACATATTTATTTGGCCTCATTTAACCTTGAATCTAAGCACAGAAAGGTTGATCTTGCTTCAAGATTAAAGCATCAAACTAGTAAAAGATAAAGGCCATGATTAATTCTTTAATTTGGACTAAACATAACCACTTAGACCTTGATTTTACAAAATCAAATTTGAGGACATCTCCAATGAGCATTATATCAAACATCTCATGGACTAAACAGGCAAACATGCCACTAAGCGTATAAAGCATGATTAAACACATGTTGCATGGCATTTTGACAAACATTTCATGCTCAAATCAATAACATGGATTCATCAAGTCAATCTATAAGGAAAAAAATGGCATGGAGTATAGCATAGAATAAAAAGACAGTGTCAACGGCTAAAGCTACATGCTACTGAAATTAATAAAGTGAAATAGGGGCCTTTTGGGTCATAAAAATTCATCAGGACATAAGCTTAAAGCAGCCATGAACAAAAGAAATGCATGAACCATGGTTACATGGAAAGTTCACTAAAAATTAATACAAATATATTTAATATACAAATAAATTAAATTAAGATGAAAAATAGAAATATACCACAAACTTTAAAGCTAGCTTGGCTTCAATCCCCTAGCCTTTATCTTGATTAAATACCCACCATAAAAATTTTACCTTTTCATTTTTCTATGAGCTAATCACTTTTTCCTTTTAACTTTTTTTTTTTTTTTGCTTTTTTGGCTTTTGCCAATTTTGATGAAAATCCTTTAGTGGCTATGTCTTGGTTGTGATAGTGAGTAGGGAATGGAGGCAATGTAAATGGCTATGTGTAATGTGAACGGAATATGGGAAAGGTTTATCATTTTAGTGGCTATTGAATGTGGTGAGCTGAACACAGAATGAATTAAAGGAAATTCTTTTTATAATGTCTTGGTGGGCCAAACATAAAGACCTAGGGTGAGATATTAGTTGATATATTGCCTTACAAATTGATGAGTTACCTAGTACCATTAATGTGCTTTCAACCTTTGATTGGTTGAATTACCAAAGCTCGGGGACCAAGTAGCCATCTTATCGGCCAATTCAACATATAAGTTCAATAATACCCCATTTTATACCATATTATACCATAAAATGTCCTTCCATTTTAGCTTTATAGGCCTTTAAAAATCAAATTGACCTAAATCAATTTAAATATAATAGGTCCAAATGAATTAATTAAATAATAGGCATATCATCTGTATTTTATTTAAAATAATTTTAATAAGGCTTGACCTTAATTAAAATTTTACCTGTAAATTTAGCCCAACATTATCAAATAAAATAGGCCCAAATAAATAAATTAAATAAGCACATGGACCATATTTTATCTAATATATTTTTAATGAGGCCAAGACTTAAATAATTTATAACCTTACCGTAGCTTGGGATGATAGATATTGGATTCAAGCTTAGACATTTGAACTAGTAGATGCTTTGGTTTGCTTGCATAAAGGCTTAGACAAAATTAAATGTCTATAACAATATCAATATAAACCATTTAACTAAAAATTTATGAAAAGTACATAAATAACATTAAATAATTGAGTTTTTTGAAAAAAATTAACAAATTAAAACAACCTGCACATGGCATTGGAAAATAATTTTGCTTAGCACCATTATTTAATACCACATTAACAAAAACTTCAGTGTTATGAGCTATTCCTTTCCATCCATCATCCATAAATGTAAAGAACATGTCATGGGAGCAAGCTACCATTACATTTTGAGAAAGGTTTTGCTTTCTATTATGAAATGGTATTTGATTTGATGATAGAGCTTAAGTATATAATTGCATTAGTAGCCCTAATACAATCTTTAATTAAAAAAATATAAATCATGATACCACTTTAAAGTTAAACAAAAAATCAATACCACAAGGTGCATGTCTACAAATATATAGTATCATATTCAACATACCTTGAAATATGAGAAGTAATTAGGATTTCTAGCAATTTTTGCTTGAGCATCGCCTTAATTTCTAGGTCAAATAATATTTGTTCCCTATTTACATTTAGCTATCAAAACTTTTTCAAACCACATAGATACAGTTTCAGTAGTATGCATTAGCTATAACTTTTATGTCATATTTTGACCAATTATAAGAAAAAACATTGCAACTGCTTCTTTCATCAAAACTTTTTTTCAACTCATAAAAGCTCATGTCTTCAACCTAAAGCTTATAAGTAAGGGGAGAAAGCTTTAAGAAAGGGAATTTTGTTTGTGGTAAGAAAAACACTATAAAAATTTAAAAATTTTCCAAGTTTTCAAAGCTTTTAAGTAGAAATTCTTTTAAAATCTTAAAGTTTTTGTTTCTTTTCATTCATTTTTCTTCTTCTTGGTAAGCCAAAATCATGCTAAGCTCATGGATCTTGATTCATGTTGAAAGGTTAAGCGTGATGGCCATGATCCATTTTCTTTGATTTTAGTAGTTAATTCATGTTGTTGATATGTTGATGTTGAGATGATGTTATTTTGTCATATATATATATAATCATGTTGATAGTATTTTTCATGATATTCTCTTGTTAATATATTGTTAAAACATGTTTATAGGTTTATTTTTCATGATTTCTTATTTGACAATGTCGATTTAATTTTGGTAGAAGCTAGATATTTGATAGTTGCATTGAGGAAAAATTATTTCATGTTGTTTTCCATGATGGACAAAACACATGGAAGCCTTAATCTTAGTGTTGGTAGTTATTTTTATGTTAATTTATGTTATTTTTTGAGTTGTGAAAGTTATAGGGAGCAAAAAAAAAAACATTTCTAAAAATTTTTAAGGCCATGGATGGGTAGATCCATATTGGTTGAGCTTGAAAAAGTATTGCTTTGTGTTTCTTTATGTTTTTTTGTAAATATATAACATGTAGGTATCGATATGCAAATATAAAAAATTTATGGATTTGTTTGCAAGAAATAATAAAAAGGTTATTTCTGGGCCTAACATGTTTGGCTAAATCTTCCTTATGAATTTTAGCATGATTTGTGTATTGATTTAAATATATTTGATGCTTGATTTCATGTTTTATATCACATTAGGACCATCATGGAAATTTAGAAAAGTTTAGTGTCATTTAGCAAAGTATCCTATTTTAGGGTTAAAATAGTCATTTCTCATATTAAGTTCATCATTTAGGATATTTTGGTAATTTTGGAGTATTTTTATCATTCATTTGGTCTTCTAGAGGTGTGGAAAATACTAAAACCTTTCATATCCTCTGGTCTTCGATGGGTTAGAAATGCAATTTTATAAAATATTAGGGACTTAATTGTAAGATTTGCTTTTTAGGTCACGTTTGATATCCATAATATCTATTTAGGGTAAAAATAGTCATTCGCTACCTTTATCGAATTCTTTAGGTTAATTGGGATACTTTCACATCAAAGGTATACCATAAGGACATTTTGATAATTTTTTCTAAAATTGAGTCGTAGGTGATCACTGAGATGCTTTTAAGCCAAAAGTGTACACTTAGAATAGGTTCACTTTTTGGTGATTTTTTTGTGTCCTTTAGGGTATCAAGATGCTTTCACATCGAAGGTATACTTTAGGGGCATTTTAATAATTTTTTCTTAGGTTGAGTCTTAGGTAGTCTCTAGGAAAGGTGTACATTTTCGTGTCTTTTAGGGTACCAAAATGCTTTCACATTATACTCTAGGGGCATTTTAATAATTTTTTCCTAAGATCGAGTCTTAGGTAGTCTCTAGGAAAGGTGAACATTTAGTATAGGTTCATAATTTTTGAATAATATCGTGTCCTTTAGGGTACTGGATACTTTCATATTGAAGGTATATCTTAGTGAGATTTTAGCAATTTATCACAAAACCGAGTCCCTTAGAGTTACTAGGATGCTTTCATGACAAAAGTACACTTTGGGAGCCATGTTGGTCACTTGACCAAGTGCGGATCCTTGGACTTAAGTTTAGCACTTTAAGTCTAAATCAGTCTTAGGGTAATGTTTATATACATAAATTGAAATTTTTGAAAAATTAAGGTAATATCTTTATTTTAAAGTAATATGTTAAATTTCTCCCATAATATGAGAGGGTTCTAAAGATTATTTTAGTAACTAGACATCATTTTCAAAGTAAAAATTAGGATTTATATAAATTTCAAAAAAATAAAACCTTTGGCATTTCTTTGGCCTTCTAATGGAGTGCAAAAGATATTTTGATTTTTAAAACCTTTCATGTTCCTCTGAGAATGATAAAAAGCTTTCATGTTCCATTGGTCCTCCGATGGTATACGTAAGAGATTTTGATTTTTAAAAATTTCAAAAACTGACTTTTCCTGCATGAAATAATAAGTTGGTTCATAAAGTATTATTTTAAGAATTATAATTAAATGCCATCTGTAGAAACTAGATAAAAATCAAAATTCAACTTAACATATAATTAATAAGGTACCAATTAAGGCATCATGACAGAGTCAATCCTTACTTGTGATTGTTGCTGACTTCTAAACCTTTTTATATGATCTTTGGCATGGTCATGAACCTCGGAGTTGGTATTGTAGGGTTTTGTAACCCTCGAAATATAAACTCTGATAGGTGACCAATCTCACCTAGCCTAAATAGATTGGTGGCCTCTCTAAATAAATAGTCATTTCATAAGATTATTTAAGGTTAAGTCAAATGAGCAATTTATCCCAACCAGCAGTTTCCACAACTGAGAAAATATTAATAATGATATAGCTTGTAGGAATAAGAGAATATAAAATAGTGATACATCAATAAAAATAGGAACAATGGCCTTTTAAGTTGAGCTTGGTTAGGATTCATACTCAGACCATGTTACGATAGCTTGGTCACTCCGTTGGGGACATCTTGTTAGAGAGTTAAGCCTATAATTAATTAGATGTTAACTAAATTTTAATTAATTTGGTTTCAATTAGTATTTAATTTTAAATTCCTTTTTTAAGGAAAAATTTTCTTTTCATTATAGTAATATCTATTTTGCACTAATCCTTTTGTGTTTTCTTTTTGTTTTTAAGAGATTATAATAGGGGGTTTTATTTTTAATGTTGTGTCATCAAAAGGTATGTTTGTCCTTTCGCACATACTATGCACAAGTGCAGTAGTTTCTCTTCCATTAGATATGAAAGGGGCATAGGTATCTAGTTTTTAAGAGGAGTGAAGTAGCTTTGCCTTCTAAAGTGTTAGCTTTTGCCTGGCCACCAAAAAGCCTACTAGGTGTAGATTCTAGGTGTTAGACTTGTTATAGGCATCAAAGATATGCCTACTTGAATTAAATCTATTCTGAAATAAATTCATGATGGGTAAGGATAAGGCACTTCGTTAGTCCTTTCTAGGCTTATGGAATTCGAGAACCTAATTAGAAGTTTGACCTAAACCTCAATTAGCAAATTATACTAACCTTTTAATCAAAGCCATGCCCAATTTTAGGTGTCACCAAAATTAGGGACAAATAAAGAGACAAAGCTATTTTTTTCTCTTTATTTTCATATTTTTATTTATTTGGATAATTTTAATAGTTTATTTGAATAATTTGTGATTGTCATTGCCTTGAAATTTATTTATTTGGTTAATTTTGAGACTTTATTTGAATAATTTGTGATTTTAGTTGTTTCAAAATTTTATTTTGAATTTAATATCTCTTAAGGATACTCACTCAATTTTTTCCTTGTTAATATATTCTTCTTTCCTCATATGACTATCAGAATGCTTGCTTTAGAAAAAAAATTGACTCAGATCAATTTTCTTTAACTTTATGACTGAACTAGTACATGCAGTTCTAAGCAATTTAAAGAGGTTTGTTTTGAGTCTGAATTTAGTCATAAAAAGGATAAAGATTGTATACTGAGGGGCTTTATGTTAGAGTTACCGAAAATCACACATTTAGACCTTTCTCAAAATAATTTGAGAGAGTTAACAAAAATGTAAGATCATTTTAGGGAATTGCAAAGCAAACCTTATTTGTAAAAAAGTATGGACAAATTGCTCTCTAGCTAAAAATACACATGGATGAATAGTTAGTTAAGGCTGTGGTCCAGTTTTGGATCTATATTTTGATGTTTCTCGTTTAATCAACATGACATGACTCTAACTATGGAAGAGATTTCAGCTTTTCTTGGGCTTAAGCCATTGGAGAAGAGGCCCATCTACTGCAAGAAATGTAATTTGACTAGCTTCAACAAAAAACTGAATCAAATTTTAAATCCAGATTTCAAAGCCAGCCAATATCATGTAGAATAGAAAAGGAACACCACTTTTATTTCATGGCAGTGTCTACGATAATATATCCAAGTGCGATGCGACACTAAGAAGGCTCTGGACGTGTTTGCTCTTGCTTTATATGAGATGGTTTTCTTCCTGAGAGTGCTGGGGCATGTAGATACAATAGTGGTAGATTTATTTGATCGTTGAAAAGGAAAATGCATTGGCTCCAAAAATTCTAGTTGACATGACTCGAACACTCAATGCATGTGAAAAGAAGCATCAAGGGAGATTTTTTGGAAGTGTTCTATTATTATATATCTGGGTCGAAGTCATCTTTGGGGTGAAGGAGCTGAGAAAGTCAAACCTTACTTCTTGTATTCTATTAATTTTTTAGAATTCCTTAAGAAAGAATAGCCTAAGTCCGGAACCAAGGAATAATGGGTTGAAATGCTCAAGAACTTGGAACTTAATGGGCACCTTGGTTTTCACAAAAATGTTTTGTTTATCAATATGGTAATCTACTTTAGGTGCCTATACTCGGCATACGGGGCACCGTGTAATATACACCATTATTGGTTCAAAGACAATATGGTTCACAGTGGTTTATGCCCATGACTTCAAATTTAGCTTGTCTGGACCTAAAATATCAGGGGGAAGATTATAAAAGGTTGCTTTATACAATCGCTTTAAATTAGAGGGAGAGACATGAGTCAGGGTTATGTGCATACGTGGGCAAGACCACTATAGGGTATGATGCTTGGAAGAGAGTTTTGGGTTATAACATAATTATTTTTGGCTCAGATAGGACCATTCCTTGAGTATCTATTTAGCCAGAGCTCGTCATACCATCTGAGATTGATTTTATTAAAGAGGAAGCTGGCGAGGAATAAAAGAGAATGAGTTACAAGAATCATTAGCTCCAAGAAGAAGTGACCTATTTATGAATGAAGATGGAAGCAAAAAGAAAAAAAGTTGAAAGAACAGAAGAAAAGTGCAATCTAATGAAGAATGACTAGATTAAACAAAACATAAAGATAAAGCTTATTAAGATATCCTAGAGTTTCAATAGCACTACTAAGGAAATGAAGGAAGAAATGTGTAAGCTTAGTGAAGAGTTGGGAGTATGGAAGGCTAAAGCTTTAGACAGGAAACCAAGCAAGCTATTTTCAAAAAAGAAAGAAAAGAGTACATTAATACATGTCTCCAATTACAAATGTTTATTGGGAAGAATGAACAACTCTAAGCTACTCTAAACTAAGAGCATGGAAAGGTATCTCAACTGTTTAGAGAAAGACAAGTCCTTAAGATAACTATTACAAAGATGGGACTAGAACTACAATGTAGAAGAGATGACATTTGCACCTTGATACAAACCTACCATAATCTGGATACATATTGGGCTAATAAACTACGGTGGGCTAAAGATGATGGTAGAAGGTAGGCAGTCAATTCTTTTAGTCAAAAATGTAAATAGATTATATCATAGAATAGATCCACTCAACTATCTCCAAGCAAGCAAAATGGTGGAGAAGATAAAAGTCTTACGGATATTGATTAACCCTGTAGGAGAACACGAGAAGATTGTACCTCAATCTTTGGATAAGGATCAAAAGTGATATGATCAAGTTAGGATTTTCCTTGAATGTAAAATGTGAATATGTAGTTTTTCATAAAGTTAATGGAATTTTTGAGTTTGGAATCTTCTGTTAAAGTAAGCATCCTTGCAAATGCATTCATATACTCATGATATGCATACATATACTAATACATATACAAGCTTATGTATATACATACATGATCATTAATTTCATTAGTTTTAATTTTGTTAAGGCTCCAACATGGCTAACCTAAAGGGATCAACTCACCACCACCCTCTCATTGATACTATACTAGATTCAGAATAAGAAGAAAAATTGAGGACCAGTTGGCAAGATTAGAACAAAGTCATCAACAGGCTCAAGAGGCCGTGCTAAAAAGGCAAGAAGAACGACAAGCTTAGATCACAATGATGATGGAGTTGTTAATGGCAAGGGAGCTAGTTCACCAACAACCAAAGGTAATTGCTGATACTCTTGTTGGAGGATCAAGAGGTACCAGTTAAGGAATAGACAACTAGCACTCAAAACGCAGAGTCGGCTAATACCTTGAATGTGCAACAAAATGTCCTTACAATTAAACCACCTCCAATCATCATTATTAACCATGGCATTTTATCGTAAAAGAGGCATAAGAACCATAATCGTTTAAGAAGAATGGCATGCCTTAGGATTGATGGAGAGGAAAAGTGAAAGCAGAAGGATAAAGAATAACTTGAAGTAGAGATTGAAAAAAAAGTTACTGCTCTTTGAGAAAGTGATAAAAGCCATTAAAAGGACTAAACTGTATAGCAATATGGACATCAAGAACCTCAGTTTAGTACTAGATTTTGTCCTCTGATCAAAATTTAAAATGCTTGAGTTCAAAAAGTATAAGGGCACCACCTCCTTTCAAGCGTACATCAAAATGTTCATCAGGAAGTTAGCTAGTTATGCAAAGAATGACAAGCCTATGATTCATTATTTTCAATAGAGCCTGTCTACATTGGCACTGAGATGGTACAATGATCTAAACTGCTTTCAAATTCAATATTAGATTGGCTTGACCAATATTTCTTAAGCAATATAAACACATGGTTGAATGGGTGCCAATAGACTAACTGGATAAAACATGGAGAAGAAATATATAAAATCTTTTAAGAAGTATGCACAATGATAGAAGACATACCTCCCAGGTTCAACCTCTGTTGATTGGGAAGAAGAACATGATGCTATTCATGAACATCCGACCAAGAATTTTACCGATCTTGTTATTTTTGGAAAAATGATTGAGACAACTATAAATGCTGAAAAATTATGATTAGGGAGTCTTCTATCAAAAATCAGGACCATGAAAGAAAAAAACTATGCCGATCAACCATACCATTAAAGACTTTATTTTTGTTACCAAAACCAAAGATAGCAAACCTAAAATACCTACTTTTTTAACAAACATTGAGCTCCCACTCCAACATCACTATAGACTACTATTCCAAAGCCTCCTCTATAAGACCAATCAAGACCTAATGTTAGCCTATCAACTCAAAGAGCCAACTAACCTATACTCAACTATGATCCTCTTCTTTACTCTTATAAGGAAATGTTTAATAAGCTCTTTGAGGCATAATTAGTGGCTTCTATTTTTTTCTAAATAATATAAGATTAATTATCCTAGCTGGTATGACCCAAATCTAGGTTGTGAGTTTCATGCAATAATGTGAGTTTCATGCAATAATGGGTCACTCAATTGAAAATTGTTCAGCATTGAAGCAAAACATCTAAAGTTTTCTTTTTTGAAAGAAGCATCTTTTGATTCAATAATGTCCTAAGACCTAATATGGTAGCAAATGCTTTTCCTGATCATCCTGAGCTCAAGATTAACACTTTGCTTACTAAAAAAGTGATGAGAAAAGTTAAAGGTCCAAAGAGTTATAGCTCCAATGGAAAAAGTGTGGGCAATCCTAACTAAAAGTAAAATCTTTGGTCAGAATCATGGAAGCATCAAAAACTGGTTTGATCTTACCACTAACTTTTGCAAATTGCACATAACTTTAGGACATACTTTAGAAAGTTGTTTGGATTTTTAGCCATGATTCAAAGAATGATAAATAATGGTGAAATGGGTTTCTGTGAAGAAGCCAGACTAGGGAAGAAATTATTTAACATGGCCAGTGAGGATAGTCATAACTAACTTATGGCATCCGTTGCCCTCTTATCATTCATTAAAACTAGCCAAAGGCCACACTTTTCGAGACCAAAATTAGTCCTAAACTCATTATTAGAGCATCAACATCATTTTTGCATCAAAATAATAAACAAGTACCATGGAAATATGATAGTAGGGTTACAACTCTAGGGGCTGTTACAAGCCAATTGGCTGCTATTAATATTATTGGGGTAAGCCATGTAATGCTGAGTGGTTGCATATATTGTCCAAAAGGTAATGAAACTGGTGCCAAAGTGAAATCAAAGGGACAATCATCCAAAAATGCAATAGTTACTAAAGATATCCAATGGAAGTACAACAATTGGTCAAGGAAGAAGAAGTAGTCAATTTCCTCAAGTTTATTAAACATAGTGAATATAGCATAGTAGAATAGTTGAAATAGCAATGGGCAAAATTTCTCTGTTAGCTCTATTGCTTAGCTTAAAAGCACATAGAAATGCTTTGTTGAAAGTGCTTAACTAGGCTTCTGTTCCTTAATACATCTCCATAGAAAAACTAGATCACTTAGTAAATAATATTTTTGTAGACAATTTCATCTCATCAGTGATGATGAAATCCCGCCAGGGGGTAACACTTCAACGAAAGTTCTCTACATCACAACTTACTACAAAAAAACCATACTGCCTAATGCCCTCATTAATAATGGATTAGCTTTGAATGTAATACTGCTAATCATGTTGTCTCACTTGCTAGTTGATGCTAGCCAGATCAAGCATAGCCATGCAGCCATTAAGGCATTTGACAGGACAAAGAAAGAAATTAAGTGCACTATTTTGATCGCTTTAAATATTGGTCCATGCCCATTTGAGATTGAGTTTCATGTAATAGACCTATTTACTAGGATAACCATATATTTATTCTACTGTGGCTATCCCATCATCTTTGCATCAAAAGGTTAAATTCATAGTTGATGAAAAGCTAGCTAACCTATTTAAGGATGAAGACATCCAGGCCATGACTTCTATCAAAGCCTCCTATGTTAAAGCAAATGCTAAAGTTAAAAAGTGTTCTGCTAGATCTTTTGAAATTGTTAATGCCACCTTTGTTATAAAGGGTTTATAATCTTAAAACCTAGACTTTCAAAGAGCACTTACATGGGTCTCAAGCTTATAATCAAGAAAAATGCCTGAACTAAAAGAAGTCTTAGGAAATATTTGCAAGGGATCAGTCAGTTCATTGATGCCATTGGCAAGAAGGACAAGCATAGATTGGGTTTTAAGCCAGAATGGAGTCAAAAGAAGAAATTTGAGAATAAGTCTTGGGGAAAAAGCTAGCCGAAGCCATTAATAAACAATTAAGCCAGAAGTTGGCCTTTTACCTATTACTAGATGAAATTTTCTATCATAAAGGGGTTGTTAATGTAAGAGCTGAAGAAAGAGAAACCAAAAGTGTCATTATAGTGATTAATAAAGCTTTTGAGAAGTGTCAGGTGGCCACCATTGAAAAAGATAATGAAGAGCTAAATGATGATTGTGGGGTCCATCTTTGTCCTCCTAGATATATCCTGAGGAATTAAATTTATTGAGAGAACGTAGTGTGTTTACACCAATTTCAAAGTAATTTTGAAAACTCATGTTGTCATCTAAGAATATTTCTATAAAAACTTAAAATGTCAATTTATCATTTAAAGAAATGAAATGCACATAAGCTTTTGTCTATATCCATTTTTTCTATCAATATTTCTTTTTTCTTTGTACATACACATAAATCATGTCATATATTTGTTTGTCCTTTTGTTTTCTTCTTTTACCTTTATAGATTTCCTATTCAAAGTGAAGTGGATGATCCCAATCACAATTTAAAAATTAATTTTGAGTGAGCTATTTGCTTAAGAACGTCGATTTCAAAGAAAATGCTGATGATCATACTTTGCCACCTAATTTGTTTAAAATAATTGAGTGAAGGATGAGCAAATAATGCCTTATGAGAAATCCATAGAGGTGATAAATTTAAGGGATGATAAGGATGATAAAAAAAATGAGAATAGGGACTACTCTTATGCTTGCCACTAGGAAAAAAAAGTTTATTTTGGGAATTTCGAGATGTTTTTGCATGGTCCTGCAGAGACATGCTAGGATTGGATATAAAAATTATGGTCCAAAGTTTACCTCTAAAACTGAATGCAAATCGGTTCAGTATAAGTTAAGAAAAATGAAACTAGAATTGCTTTTGAAAATAAAAGAAGATATAAAGAAAAAATTTAAGGTCGGATTTCTTAAAGTGGCAAAATACCTAGAATGTGTTATAAATATTATCCTGGTTCCTAAAAAGGATGGTAGACTCAAAATGTATGTAGATAACCAAGACCTAAATCTAACAAGTCCAATGGATAATTTTTTTCTTCCCCACATAGATACTCTGGTTGATAATACTAAAAAATTGTTAGTTTTCTTTCATGGATAGAATTTTAGGGTATAACCAAATAAAATGGCACCAAAAGATATGGAAAAGTCCACATTGTCATAATGTAGGGAACTTTTTGTTATAAAGTAATACTGTTTGCACTTAAGAATACAGGGGTAACTTATATGAAAGCAATGGTCACTCGATTCCATGATATGATGCATAAGGAGATAAAGGTATATATGGATGACATTATTGCCAAGTCACCCTAAGAGGAAGACACGTTATGGATTTACAAAAATTATTCAAAAGATTATAAAAGCATCAATTGAAATTGAATCTAGCAAAATGCACTTTTAGTGCAAGGTTAAAGAAATTATTAGGCTTCATTATGAGTGAAAAAAAGGGTTAGAGTTAATGCGCAGACTTATTCAGTATCGTTAAATCATAAATGATACCTTTTTAGAAAATGAATTTAAAAAATCTTCTAGGAAAAATATTTAAAAAGTTTAAAAAATCATCTGTTGGGCTGTATTCTCCAAGTGTTCCAAATAGCAAGGGTTTAAACAATCATAATTCCCTCATCCAAAATGGTCTAAGTGCAAATGAGACATTGTTAAAAAGGTAATTCAATGTTCTTTTAAGGAAAAATATCAAAAAATCCTAGAAAAATGCGTTTGGTCTTTGAAACAATTTTTAATGGTGGGTATAGTGTTACCTAAGCAAAAATATAGGAGTTTTTCAATATTTTGGGTTTTTTAAGACTAAACTCAAGCCAATGACTTTCAAATATCTATGACATGGAGAAAAAGGGTGACATGGGAATTGAGTTGATTCCATAATCCTGAAGTAATTTGAAATGATGAAACAACCTATTCACCATGCCACAGATAAGGGTATTAAAATTAAGGTCGAAGCTGAACTTTTTTAACAAATAAGAGGGTCATTTTTCTTAAAAAAATATTTTTGAGCTTGTTTAACCATGAATCTAGACCTAGAAAATTCATTTACCACTAAGATTAGAGGACTAATTTAGTGAAAACATTAAATCTATGCTAATCTCTATCTATAAGAGGTAGCATAAACTTAGGGTTTTTTGACAATCATATTTTGTAGTAAACAAGCAAGCATTTTTAAAAAAATGTTATGAATGGGATGCAAAATACATAAAGATGAACATGGATAATGGTAAGAACATGTTTAAATAAGGAAAAACATGCTAGAATTTTCAAGAAGACATTTTTGTTCCATAAAACCTAACAAGATGCAAGAAATGCATGACTATGCTCAAGACATATTAGGGTGAACATTCAAGTATGAGTTGAACATGTGAAAAACGATGAAACATGATAGGAAATGCATGACCAGGGACTTTTGGGATGATAAAAATAAAACATGACATGTTTAATCATCCAAGCAACATCAAGGCATCAAGTGGATTATCAAAATCCTAAGACTACCACAACTAAGGCCATAATAATTCATGAAACCTTAGAAGCGTCATGGTAGCATAAAAAAATGGGTCACTAGGAGATGTAAATGCTAAAAAATAAGAAAATAAATAGAGCAAGGGGAGAAAATATACCAAAGGCTTTAAGGTTTAGTTTTTTTCATTGAGCAATAACTTTAGACTCAACTTTTTCCTCCGTTAGATGTTGATTAGCAAGAAAATGATGAAAAGAAGGGGCATTTTAGCTATGGTGTTGATGAAAAGAAGTTTTGAGGGCAATGATAAGTGGAATGGAGGGTTTTGGAAAGGTTTTTAGTGCTAATTTTAAGGAGTTACAGGAATGGGAAAGGGCTTTTAGTTTTTTTAGTGGTTAAGAAATATTGGGAGAATGTATGAAAATAAGTTTTTTTTTTGCTGAGAATGTGTGCGTAGTGTCTAGGATTCTAAGTTGTCTGTGTATGTCTTTCAGTTAAGCCAAAGTTAACATACATAGCCATGTTAATATGAAAATAAAAAATGAAAAAAAAAAGTAAAGGGATTATAGGGTTTTGGTGCATGTACCTCATGTAAGGACAAGGTACTAGGCTCAGCTGCCACCCCAGCTTTTGGTTTACTTAGCAAAAATAATAGATTAAGACCACTTTATGTAGCTGAACATTGAAAAAAATCAGTCTTACCTTTTAGCAACGTGCATAATGTTATAAAATGTCCCTTATCATGGCTATTTGGGGCCTTAAAAATTTGTTTAAGTCCAATAATAAGTCCAAACCTGAGGCTTGGTATGAATTTTGAATGTTTTTGCTGTAAAAAACATGTTTAAAATTGAATTTCCAGAGTAATGGTGCAAAAACTAAAAAATGGTTTAAACTGGGTAAAAATGCCTTGGTGTATCGATATAAAGCATTTTGTATTGATAGACAATGCAAATTTTTCCCACCAATATCGATACAATAAAGTTTGTATTCTTACCGAAAACAAAAAATGTTCCTAGTCTTGAGACTTGCAGACTTGTATTGATACCACAAAGGCCTATATCGATGCTTTTGCTTGTGTATCAAGACATTTAGCCAAAAGTTACAATTTTAGCTTTGTATCAATACAAAAATATTAAGTAATATGAAATCCTAGTTATCAATATCAAGCCCTCTTGTATCTATACTATATGTGAAAATTTAAATATATAATGACATAAAAGCTTAGTATCAATACTTATGCACCAATATGACTTACATGTACCGTAAGCTCTCTAAGGACTTCTCCTTTGTTAAAAGTAATGGGAAACTAACCCTTATTCATCCGAATGATTCCAAAATTTCTAGAATAATGACCTTAGATGATGCCTCAGACAAAATGAGGTGTCTATAGCTGCCTTTCTTTGGTTGTTGTTGAGTATCAGGAATAAAGCAAAGACAAATAAATGCCATTTTATCTGAGGTAGGATGATGTTCCTTAAATGCTTGCAAAAATAAAATTTAATTAATGCTTTGCTGTGATGATCATAATATATTGGCAACAACTTTGAAGAAAGTTTAAATAGGTTTTTTTGTAAGGTTTGACCTCCCTACTATGCCTTTGGATTCTTTTCTAAGGTTTTACCTCCCTAGATAGGTGCCAACTAATGTGAAGTTTAACTCAATAGGTGCCTAGCTTTTTTTAGGTATACTAGATTGGTGTCTAGCTTTTTGTGGAAAGACTCGATTGGTGTTTAGCTCATTCTGGACAAACTCGGCCGGTGCCCAACTTTTTATGTATAAACTTGATTAGTGCATGGTTTTTTGCAAATAGACTTGATCGATGCTCAGTTCTTTATGAAAAGACTTGGTGGCATCTAATGCTTTAAGGATAGACTCGATTGGTGTTGGCCCTTTGGTAACAGACTTGACGGACGTCTAGCTCTTCGTGGACTAAAGGAGAAAAATGTCCAACTTTTTATGGACTAAAAGGAAAAAAACATTCAGCTCTTTATGGATTAAAATGAAAAAAATGTCCAGCTTTTTGTGGACTGAAAAGAAAAAAAAGGTATCCAACTCTTTATGGATCAAAGAGACAAAGGCATCCAGCTCTTTGTACTAAAAAGAAAAAAGGCATTCAAAATTTTATAGACTGAAAAGACAAATAGGCATCTAGCTCTTTGTGGACTAAAGGAAAAAATAGATGTCTAGCTCTTTGTGGACTAAAAAAAAGGTGTCCAGCTTTTTATGGACTAAAAGGGAAAAAAAGGCATTCAGCTCTTCATGGACTAAAAGATGTGAGATTAGGTACCTTTGTTAGATGACTTTTGGTCTACGAGCTCATAAGGTCAAGGATTCTTACCTAGAGCCTTTTAAGATTTTTCAAAGGTAAAGGTTTGTACTTGAGGTTTTTTGTTAGTTTAACTTCTGTGAGTTGGAGTTTGTACTTGAAGGATGTTAATTGTTGTATGAATGATGCATAAAGATGTAAGTGCATGCTTAAGTGATGCAAATATGATAATTTTAAAAGCCTAATCTGACCATTGCTTTTGACAAATTTGATAAGTTAATCTCTTGCCTTAGGATTCACCAACCTTGTTTTATATTTTTAGAGGTTTTGAGAGTTAAGGTTGCTTGTAGAAGGCATAGATGGCACGTGATCATGAAGGGAAGGCCTTGCACTTGAATGGCTTATGTTTAAGGACTTTTTGTTGACTTGAGTATGCTGGCAAGTTTAGGGGATTTCTCTTGTCATTTCTGATTCAAAGGGTGTCTTTGGTAGAGTGAGTGGATTGATCTAAATCCTAGTTATTTTAATGATAGTGGAAAATGATACTTGCCCCTTACCTTTCGCCTGTGGTTTACTAGGGAGTAGGTTTTGGGCACATTTTCATGATATGAAGGCTAAGGGTAAGGCCGACTGTGGTTCCAATGTTCAATCTTGATCTTTAGACATGAAACAAAATTCTATAAAGTTTCTATTATTCAAAGTAAAGCTAGGCAATCTGTTATTTATTCTGTTCATTTGTAAAACATTATTAATTAAATAACAAGCACGATGTAACATGCAATGTAAAAGTTGTAAAAAGGTTTTACAAGAAATAAAGTAAATGTTTTTCATTCAAAAGAAAGAGGATACGAGTTACAATAAATTCTAATATCATAAAAGATTTTAAGGTATAAAAGAGCAAAGAGTGGTTTTCTTAACTATTTAGCCTCTAATGCTGATCACATGAATCTTCCACTGAGTGCTTTTGGAGACTTTTCTTAAGCAATCAATCTTTTTGATGTTGGTCGACTTCAGGGAGATTCTTTGAATTGCCCCTTAGTATGATGGTTTTGCCAATGTTATGTAGACACTATTTTTGGGCATGGGCAAGAGTGAGATTCAATAGAGTAGATTGGCATAGAATAAGTGGATCATGTTATGATTTGGTGCTTTGGTCAAAGAATGGTGGATCCTGAATAGGTCAAATTATAAGTAAAGTTTGGTTGCAACACTTCTTTTTCAGGTTTTCAACATAAGCAGGCTTGTTTTCGTAAAAACTCTTTTTTTTCTTAAAGGAGAAGGATAGGATGCCCTTTTAGATTTTCATCCTAAAATCTTTTCAAGCATAGCATTTCTTGACAGAGTTAGAGTTGATGGATTAGGTAAATCATTATTGTCCATCTTAGTTAAGATAAGGCTTCTCCGAAAAATATGCACTTTACCATGTATAGCCTTTCCTAATTTAGAGTCCATTTTCTTTGAGCATCTTTAGGAATCGGAGGATTTTATGAGTACTAGGTTACTTTTTCAAAATCGACGAGAATAGACCCTTTTGTTATGGGCTTTCATAATGTGCTTCTGATACATTTGCCCATGACATATGGCTTTCATTCTTTTTTTCTTAAGGAGATTAAACTATTCATATCTATTCTTAACATATTTGGCTTCTTCAAGTAGTGATTCCATCAAGACTCTAAGTGAGGGCATTTTGCCCTTGATAGTAGAACAACCTCTTTGCCATAAATTAAGGAAAATGAGGTAGCATCAGTAGAAGTTCAAACTACTGTGCGACATGCGTATGGTGCAAAAGTTAACATTTCATGCCATGTTTATACATTTTAGCAATTTTTTGACTGTTCTTTTAGTATTCTTGTTGGCTACTTCGACTACCTTGATCAATTTCAATTATTATGTTGAATTTTAAATTAGAAACATATTGCTTGCATCTTCTTATTTTTCAAGTTACATACATTATCTGTGATGATTTGTTCGAAAAGCCCATTTTTGCAAATGATGTCCCTTTCACAAATTTGCAAACCATGGATTTGGTGACATTGGCATAAAAAGCCACTTTTACACACTTGGTGAAATAATCAATAGAGACTAAAATGAAACAGTGCCTGTTAGAATCCTTCAGGGTGATCACTTCAATCATGTCCATTCCCTACATAGAAAAAGGTCACCGGGCTGTCATAACATGTAGAGGTGATGGTAGGGCATGGATTTTGTCCAAATAGATTTGGCATTTATGGCATTTTGAGCATGGTCGATGTAATCCTTTTTAAAAGTCAACAATAATAGCTCGATCACATGACTTGTTCACCATTCGGTGTCTATTGGTGTGCGTATTGTAGATTTCTTCATTGACTTTTTTCAGAATTCTTCTAGCTTCAGAGGCATCCATGCATAGGAGTAATACTTGATCCCAGCCTCTCTTGTATAAAATTTCACCATCCAAAATGAAGTTTGCAACTATTCTTTGGATAGTTCTCTTGTAAGTTTTAGTAGCACATTTGGGATATTGTTAATCTCTAACATATTAGAGGATGTCATGATACCATGGCAAGTCATCCTTCTCTTCTTTGACATTCTGACAATTTGCTAGAGTTGTAAAAGTGCTTATCTGAATTGAAACAAGATATGATTCTCAATTAACTTTGAACATGGATGACAATATGTCTAACGCATCAGCTATTGGGTTCTCTACTTGAGGTAAATGTTGGTAGCTAATATCATCAAATTCTTTTCTAAGTGTTGGAAGCTAATATCATCAAATTCTTTTCTATGTTCTATGATCAGCTTTGTAATGAATTAGTTTAGCATCATGTGTTTGCCATTTTCCTTTAAGTTGGTAAATAACTAGGGCTAAATCTCTAAACACTTACAGAGTCTTGATACCTCTTTTAATAATAGCTTGAAGTCCCATAATGCAAGCTTCATATTTAGCTATATTATTGGTATAATTGAAGTTCAATCTTGCAGTGAAAGGGTCATAGTTTCCATCTGGTAAGATAAGATATGCCTCAATTCGGTGCCCCAATGAATTTGAAGCTTCATCAAAAAATCTTTTCCATGATGAATTGCTATGGAAGTGTCTTCTATCTTGGATATGCATATCAAGTTTTTGTCAAGAAATTCAAAGTTTAAAAGTTAATAGTCATCTATTGCTTGGTTTGCTAAGAAATCTGCTGTTTCACTACCCTTAATGGCTTTTTAGTTGACATACATAATTTCATATTCGGAAAGTAAGATTTGCCACTTGGCCAATCTCTTTGACAAGGTAGGGGCCTCACATAAATATTTGATGGGATTAAGTTTGCAGATCAGCCATGCGGTATGGCACAACAAATATTGCCTTAACCTTTAGATTGTCAAAGTTATTGTATAACATAACTTTTCTATTGCTAAATAGTTATTTTCATGCTCCATGAACTTCTTGCTCAAATAGTGGATAGCCTATTCCTTTTTACTCGACTCATGATGTTGACCCAATACACAGCCCATTGATCTATTGAAAACTGATAGATATAGGATTAAAGGTTGATCGAGCATTGGTGGCATAAGCACTGGTAAGTTTAAAAGGTAGTGTTTGACTTTACCAAAGATTTTTTGGCATTTTTATTCCATTCTCTGGGATTTTCCTTTTGAAGTAGCTAAAAGATTGAGTCATATTTTGGGTCTGGGGCAGTGGTAGGTTCTAAATGGCCTTGATTGTTTGTAGATTCACTTCTATTCCTTTTTCACTCATAATGAAGACCAACTTGTTGGATGTGACACCAAATGTGCATTTGGTGGGATTTAGCTTAAGCTAGCATTTGCTAAGCTGTTTGAAGAGTTTTTTGTAGATTGGCAATATGTTCACTCTTTTTTGATGACTCTGAGATCATATTATCCACATAGACCTCTATTTCTTTATGCATAAGATCACGAAACAATATTACCATTGCCCTTTCATAGGTTACCCTAATGTTCTTAAACCCAAAGGGCATTGCTTCATAGCAAAAAGTGCCCCAAATGGTTACAAAAATGGTTTTTTATGTCTTCAGCTGCTATTTTAATTTGGTCGTAACTTGAAAATCCATCCATGAAGAAAAATAGTGCATTTTTGACAATGTTGTCTACTAAGGTGTTGATGTGTGGTAAAAGGGAAATTATCTTTTAGGCTAGCTCAGTTTAGGTCCCTAGAATCTACACACATCGATGCCTTACCATTTTTATAGGGAGCAAGGCTATGTTGGCTACCAATTTAGGATATTTAGCTACTTCAAGAAATCCTACCTCAAATTGCTTTTTCACTTCTTTTTTGATCTTTAGAAACATCTCTGGTTTTATTTTTTTAAGTTGTTGTTGTATGGGCTTACACTCAGGTTTGATGGGAAGTTTATGGAGAATAATGTTGGTGTCTAGATCCAGCATATCTTGGTAGGACTAGCCAAACACATCCCAATATTCTTGAAGGAAATTTATCAATTCGGTTTGATTTAAAGGTTTAGAAAGGTTCCAATTTTGGCTTCTTTTCAATCTTTTTCATTCTTACATTTATGGTTACAATGAGTTTTGCATGAGGTAATATTTATTTTTCTTCTTCTTTAATTAATCTTAACAGACATGGGGATACGAGACTCTTTTCAAAAACCCTTTTAGGCTTGACTCCCCTGACTCAGATTGGTTACTCAAAATTGATATCCAAAATCTCAATACGCATATTCCTATCATTTTATTTGAGTACCTGAAAATATGGGAAAGAACAATATAGGCAAAAAATAGGTCGAGGAATGTCTAATAGCTGGCAAGAACTATGAAAATGGACATAAAATATGAAATGCATAATGCTTAGTCATTTTCATTGATAATACATAACAAAAGGATGCCCATACAAAGGATCCTACAATGCTCTTGGGTGAAAGCATATGTAGGTTTAGTTCATAACATGACTTTGAAATGGACTTGAATAGTATAAGAATCTGGATTTTAGTCCAAACACTTGGAACAAATTTTAGAAATCACAGACTACTCTCCTGATCTATTATTGATATTCTTGGCTCATCGATTGCTTTGATGAAGAAATCCTAAATGCCTTGCTCAATGCGAGTGCAACATTGTTAGAGTTGACATTCACACATCCCCTTAAATAGAAACTTTGTCCTAAGTCTTGTCCCTATAAATGGGCCATCTTTTTCTCATGGTTCTTTTGAGCTTGTTTTGTTTTTCATTATGCACTAGGCTTGGACCTCAACCTTCTTTTGTTGATCTAGCTGATAATGTTCAAGGCTCTGGCAATTCAATGGAGATGTTTCCTGAGTCTTTTTTTAGCCTAAACACTTTTATCAACAGTTAACTTTAAACCCATATGAGTGCTCCTTGATAGATGAGGGTCAACCATTAACAAATTCTCATTGACATAAATGGCATTAACAAACTCAAAAGATCAAAGTGAGGATTCTGGAACATCCTTATCGGGTTTAATAAATAGGCTATCAATTAAGGTAGCAGAAATTATATCTTTCTTTCCTCTAGTGCTGACAACCTTGTTTTCAATGATGAATTTTAACTTTTGATGCAGTGATGATGGTACTCCCTTTACAGAATGAATCCAAGGCCTTCCTAACAAGTATTTATATGATGGAGCAATGTTTATCACATAGAAGTATGTGGTGATGTGAAAGGCTTTATAGTTTCGCATTTTTCTATGAGAGATTTCATCATCACTAAAAGATATATAGTTTTTGGTAGTGATGTTGCTTGCTAGACGGTCCAACTGGCCTAATAAGATGTTGAGAAGGACATACGCCTTATTTAAGATCTTGAATAGCAGTGACAGCATAGGTATCTTAGTGAGTTGCTTGTTCAACTGATCAATGATGCTGTATTCGCTATGCTTGATGAACTTAAAGAATTTCATAGCTTCTTTCTCACTCATTGGCTCCTTAACAGCTATTAGATTTGATTTTTTTGGTCACAAACTTGGTGCTTAAGGGATAAGAGTAGTGTCCTTTTGCTAAATTTCACTTCTTGATGCAATTTAGGCATAACATCTACCGCTTTTAGTTAGCCTACCATTGAAAGGTTAATGTTTGCTACTTGTTGACTAGATTTTCTGACAATTAAAGCTTGCTTTTGTATTTCCAAGGAACCACCTTGTTGTCTTTATAAGGAAAAAAGATAGAAGTTGAATAATCATTTTTGGCATGGCTTAAATAGAGGCAGCTTTGATACTTGGTCGGTTTTCAGATAAGACCAATGGCCTTCTAACCTTATAAGGAGGATCTTTTCTATATCTTTCCATCGTGTCGATAGAGTATCCCATTTGTAACTGGATATATGAGGCTTACTTTTTATCATAGAATTCAATATTGCCTTTATCATTCTTTGAAGCATAGCACAAAACTCTTTACAACTTTGAAGAGTGTAGCCATAGATGGCATGGAAATCATAAAAGTCATTGACTCCCTCTTCTATCTTTTTGACCATCTCTTCTATCTTTTTGACCATGTTAGTCAATTCAGCTTGTACTGGGATTTACCCAACTAGATTCATTGGCGTCCTGACATTGTCTATGTTCTATATGACGTTACTGTCATCTTCAATACCCATTCTATTCGCATCTGATTCAGTATGAATTTTGGGTTAGCTAGTTCCAGAACTAGATTTTGGCCCTTATTCGACCTCAACTTCATCTTTTCCTTTGCCATCAAAGGTATCTTTTTCGTCTAGGTCACTTTTCATGGCATTAATCATTCCATATAATACAACTACATCTACGAAGTTACTTAAGATGCTTTTTAATATTTTTTCATAATAGAGGGCTTGTAATGTGTTAACGAATCTAATAGTCATTTTTTTCTCTAGCAATAAGGGATGAATTTGGAGGCCTCTTCAATCCACCTCAAAGCGTATTGCTTGAAGCTTTCATCAACTTTCTTATCCATTCTTATGAGAGAAAAATAGTTTGAAACCCAATTGGTAGTAGGTTTTTCTTTATCTACGGCATTAATAGATAGACTAATGTATTCATCTTGCTCCTTATAAAACTCAATTTCGGGTCACTCTATCATCTTTTGGACTATCCTTATGAAAAGTGGTAGAATATACCCTTGATAAAATATGGTTTAGTTGTTTTCTTGCTCTGGTTTTCGATATTTGACATTATTTCAACCTTCATAAAAGCTTACCATACCTTGGTCATCAATGTCTTGATTTTTTTGGTGCTTGTTTTGACCTAATAATCTTTCACATCGATCATTGTATTCACTTTTGGCTTTACATGGTTAAAAAACATATTGGCATTAACATTAGGTCCAAGCCATTGTTAAACCTTGATCACACCATTTTCCAACAGACTTGCACCTTTTTCTTGAATAAGGTGCAATTTTCAATAGAGTGACCTTATGTTCCGACATGGTACTCATAATAGGCATCTCATCATACCATTTAAGATATAGAGGTGACCTTGGGTTTACGAATACCAAGTCCATTAGCTAACCTGCCAATAGACAAGAGCATAACTCTTTGTAGGAGTAACAAAGTCACTTAAAGTATTCCTTTTTTAGGGGTGCTTGTTAATTATTTAAAGCTTTTCACTGTTCGTGTTATGGGGTTGTATGCATTGAGTAGTGTTTTAAATAGGATTTGGTGCAAAACTCATTGTTTGAGCAAACCCAATGGAAAGAACTAGTTGGGGCACTAGTGAATAGAGTTTAAAACTTAATATAACATGTTTATGAAGTACATACATTGTGTCAAATGTGAATTTCGAGTGATCTTAGCATGATTTTCTCTAGCAACATTTACCTTCTTCTTTTTACACTTGGCCATTGACTTTCTAGTCGAGCTAGATGATCTTTACTAGATATTTTTCACTTTTGATAGCATTAATGATCATTTTGCTCGATATAACCATGTGGGCAAAATTTTTCATGGTATTTCCTACCAACCTATCATAGTAGAAAGCTCTTAGGGTGTTGACAAATATGATCGTTACTTTTTTCTTATTCAAAATAGGGTAAACTTGAGCTACTTCTGTTCTACACCTCTGAGCATACTACTTAAAGCTCCCAAAGGCTTTCATTTCCATATTCATGATGAAGAAAAGATCTGGGGCCCAATCAAATATGTGCTTATATTGATCAAGGAAGGCTCAAGCTAAATTTGTCTATAATTGAATTCTTATAGGATCAAGCCCTATATATTAATGGATAGCTACCCTTGTGAGGCTAGTAGTGAATTAGTAGCTTTTCATTCTCCTCATTTCCAGCCATCTTATGACAGTACATGCGAAGGTAGGGAATGGGGTTTGTAGTATTATCGTATTTTTTTAAAATTTGGCACTTTGAATTTAGGCAGGATAATGAGATGGGAAACCAATCCAAAAGATTTAGCATCTATAATCCCAAAATTGTCACTTCTATTAATAGCTCGAAGGTGCATTTCCAATTACTAATACTTTGTTTAAATCTTCTACATTTTCTGACAACCTTTTTCCTTTTTCTTGTTTTTTAATCATCAAGATCTGGGACTAGTCGGTAAAGAGCCTGTACTTAAAAATCTTTAAACCATATAGGGCATTATTTCTAGGTTAATGTAAATAAATGGTTGAGTTTATGGGATCATTGCTGCTGGAGGATGCTGTTCATGTCATGCCTCTTTTTAAATGTTAGTGGCTTTAATACCACTATTTAAGTTGTTGTCGAGATTAACTGATTTTTTCCTGCATTGAAAGTGCTTGTTCGCCATTTTTCCTTCAAAGCCTTGGACAATAGCTTAGTTAATTCCATAATCTGAGCTTGGAATTCCTCATTCTTATGGAATGGTTGCTTTTGAGACTCCCCATACATGAGCTTAAGTCATTTGATGAGGGCTTGGTGGTCGTTTTTCATGGCTTTCTTCCGATTACAAGTGTTATGTCAATAACAAATAGTAGGTTTCATATTTTTAGAGCATTTTCACTTTAGATTATTACTGGATTAGATTTTTGTGATATGTCATGAGCATGTTTGATAAAATGACAACAAGTATGCAATCAGAATAATAAACGACTATTAACAAAAACGAATAAAATAATAAATGAATTAGGTTAGTCATGCAAATGCAAAAGGTATAATTGGTTTAAGGAACTACTTTAACAATAGTGTTTTTCATTAAAGCAGCAAATATCCCGATTACACATGATTACATTTGGAAATGCCTAACATGGTTACATTGCTTGATCACTTGTTCAAAAAATACAATAATTCTTGTTATGGACTCCAATGGATAGGATGTCATGTGTCAAGGATTGGGCCAGATCCATCATGTACTCAGCCTCTTACTAGGCTATCTAAATATGCTTAATGAGATGGCAATAATGGTCTTGATAATTTTAGCATGCTTGATTAACCATATATAGCAACTTTTGCTTTCATTAGTCTGAAGCTCTTACTAATTCATCAACATAGCCTTGATAAGCTTGTAAGGAATTCTTTAAATCTCAAATTCCAAGCATTAGAGTCTTATTCTCAACTAAGTTTGCTCTCAAATCCCGAACTCAAGATTCTAGATGCCTATATTTCTTTTGTAAGTTGATATAAGGGCATGCGTTCTAACAAGCTTCTCCTATTAACCCTGGCCCTTTCTTTCTATCAATATAGCTCTTTTCTGATGTCAGCTATTACTGCCTCCCACTTAGTTGATGACTTACCAAGGCACCAAGACTTGCTTGCTTTATTAAGTGCTATGTGATCTTTTGTTAGACTCTAAAGATCTTCTTCGAAGTGGTTTTTCATTTTGACAACTCGATTCATTTCACTATCTAGAGATAGAGGTCCATTTCCAATTAACTTTTTTTCCCTTTTTTACAAGTGATTTCCTTGGCAAAGGTTGCTTTTTCTTGTTTAAACTCATGCTTTAGCAATTCGATCTCTGAGGGAAATCATCAACTGATACTTATGATGTTCTAACACTAGATAAGAGTAAAGCATCATTAATGCAATGAATTCTCCACTCATCATATCCTGGAGTCATACTACTTCCTATCCAATGCCTCTCCATATAGTAGGTTTGTCTCCAAGCATGGAAGGCTAGCTGAACTTTTGACTTGTAGTAGGGCTCACCATAATTGAAATCCCACTATTTAAGTTTTAAACAAAAGGGATGAATTATTGACACTAAAATTATCTTGGGACTAGGATAGGTGTGGCTATTGCTTCCTTTTTATCTCATAAATTGCATACAGTTATAAGATCTGCATCAGTATATAATCATCCATGTTGAAAAACAAAAGGCCATCCATGCCACCTCTTCCCCTCCAAGATTCTAAAATTTCTAGACCTATTGCTCCTCAGATTTGTCTTAGGGCCATTCCTTCTCAAGGACCTTGGAGATAGGGCTGAAGTTAGGCATGAAATTGTATGACATTTTCTTCACTTCAAGGCAAAAATGGTTGACAAGCCAAAAGTAAAGAAATGGCATGCATCTGATGAAGCAATCTATCCCTATTTTTTTGTAAAAGCTAAGAGATCGAATAGTTTCAATAATAATAGTGGGTGCGAGATTGATATTGTAACATAATCGAGGAAAGAGATCTGCTACCATCCCTTCAACATAACCTAATGTTTTAAAAAATATGACTAGACTAATATCACCAGTGCATAGATATCTTGAATTTTTTAGACGTTAATAGTATTTTCCAATCCTTCTTTTAGACTAGCCCATGAAATGCATTCATTGTTCCCCTTCATCTTGATATGGCTCTTGAACTAAGAATCCATTGCCCCAGAATCTGAGCTAATCTTTTCTTGAATGTTAGAGGTTGCAGAGCCTTATAGTATATTCTATCAGTCTTAGCCTTCTTAATGTTAAGTAATGCAACATATTCATCGACTATGGCATTGATATGCTAGGTTCCAGAACTGAGATACTGCTCTTAATAGACTAACATTAAAATAGACCTAGAGTAATAGGGCAAAGTCTCTATACTACTTTATGAATGATTCACTCTCGGTATTGTTCTAACTAGTTAATATATGTTTTAGATCTTGCCGATTATTCTAATGGTACCCTATCTTGATCCTTTTCATGCATCATTGAGACATACCAAAGTTTAAGAACATCCTTATTTTCACACTGTTAGCATTTTGACAATGCATAGACTTTTTCAAAAATCTTCAAATTAAAATGGATTGTTGCTCCATGAGAGACATCATTTGCTTAACATTGAACCAATGGCCAATTGTCCGATAACGACAATGATTACGATGAAATAATGCATACATCAAATAGAAAAGCAAAAAGGAAATAAGTTAGTGAACATAGGAAATAATAAGCATAAGAATAAAGGAATACAAGAATAGCAACAAAAATTATCAAAAAATTATTTGGACAATAAGCGGTATGATGCCTAGAAGTGGACATGACAATTGTGAATGTTAAGATAGTAAATGCATAATATAATGGCATTTTGGGTTAAAAAATTACATTTAAGAAGGTGGCACAATACCTTGTAAAGACAAAAATTGACTGACTAAGCAGTGACATTTTTTAGTCACTATCTATGGCAAGTACATGTTAAGCCATCATTTAGACAGCATGATAGCTTCTTTAAGTCAGATATAACTCTTTCGAGATGACATGAGACATTATAGGTGCAGACACCTCATTTTGTCTAGGCTAATTTCTGGCATCCTGGGGTATAATTGAAAGATGATAGAATTAAAAAATTAAAAAAATAAAAATAGGGTGACTACTAGGTACCGTGTTGCCAGGCACTACTAAGCGACACGATACCAGCCAAAAAACTTTTTTGGGAAGACCTGAAATGCGTATGAGTCGTATTAAAGAAAAATATAGAAATGAGGCATCAAAGGTTACTATTTGGGGTGTCACCAAAGTCATTTAAATGAGCATGGGTTAGTTTTTTGCAGTTTGTGACCAAGGTAAGGTATTCAAAGGGTCTAAGGTACATGCAAGTCACATTGGTGTAGAAGCTTTCATGTTGCCATAAATTTAAATTTGCATGTGTAGTATCAATACAAGAAGATTTGGTATCAATTCATAAGGTGTGGTATCAGTACTTAGCATGTTTGTATCGAGATAGTGTTGGCATAGCTAAAGTTGTGATTTTCGGCAAATTTTTTGATACACAAGCAAAAGTATTGATACAAAGCTCTAAGTATTGAGACCAGAAATATTTTTTTGCTCTTGGTATCGAAACACATTTCATTATGTCAATACTCATACATATTTTTGCCTAGTTCAAGCCATCTTTTAGCCTTTGAAAACTTGATTCAAACATGTTTCTTACACCAAAAATCATCATAATTCATATTAAGCCTCAATTGAACTCATGCTGACTTTTCTCCAGTTGTAAGCAACCCTAGCCTTTATGCACCACTATTCTGCATGATAGAGTCAATGGCAATAAGGGCAGCTAAGCATAGTACCTAGAGTTTTCTCCTAGTACATAAGGGAATATCCCATAATGCCCTTACTTTGTCTCCAAAAAGCATTGGATGAACCTTGAATTTAAAAGGGAGCTAATCTTGGCTCAGGAGGGAGGGATCATTTTTTAGCAATCTAAAAAAACTCCAGCAACCTTCGACCTCAAAAACTCTCCAGAAAAAACATTGTTCCACTACCTTTCACCCTTAACATTCATTTACTTCTGTAGTTCTTCCAAACCATTACTAGAAAACCTCTAAAAACTTAGGTTTTCACAGATCTTCACCCTTAAAATTCTCATCATCGATAGTATTACCAGAAAGCTTCTTCTTTTCATCTTTTTCTTGCTAAACAATAGTAAAGAGAGGGAAAAAATTAAGCTTAAAGTCATTTTTTTGAGTAGAGGGGAAACATTTAAGTTTTTTGGTATATTTTCTCTACCTTGTTCCATAAATTTTTTGTTTTTCTCATGTACATCATTTAAGTAAGCCTTTTATGATGCCATTACCACCATAGGTGCCTCATGCATTATTATTACCTTTGTTGTGGTAGTCTTAGGAGTTTGGTGTTCTTTTGATGCATTGATGTTGCTCGGTAGGTCAAACTTTTTCTCTTTCATTATGTCATTAAAACAGTCCTTTATTCATGTATTTTCATCTATTTTCACATGCTTAACACAAGCTTGGATGTTTTTCCTAACATACCTTAAGTATCTCATACACTTTCTTGCATTTTAAGGAGTCTCATAGCATAAAATTTTTGTCTTTAAAATTCTAGCATGTTTTTCTATGCTTAAATATGTTCATGTCATCTTCCATAACATGATTTTTGATGCCATTCATAGAGTTATTATTTCCATGCATCTTATTTGTCACCTCCTTACATTTTTTGTCATCTTTTCTATTTCCAAATGTCATCTTTGTGTGTGCATGTGTTATCTTTGTTAAGATGCTTGCTTGTTTGCTAAAAATCTAATTTTTTTTAAAAAAAATCCCAAGTTAAGTTCATACTATCTCCAATAGATGGAGAATAGCATAGATTTAATGTTTTTATAAAATTAGTCTTCCAATCTTGGGGATAAATTAAACATTTTAGATCTGGTTTTATGGCAAGTTTTAAAATGTTGTTTTTCAATAAAAAAATGACATCCTTTTAGTTGAAAACATATTAAGACTTGATCTTGAGTTTAATACCTTCACAATGGCATGGTCAACAGGTTGTTTCATCATCCCAAATTACTTGAAGGTTGTGGAATGAACTTGTGATGCCCATGTCATTCTTTTCCCCTGTGTTATGGATGTTCAGACGTTCATAACCCAAATTTGACCCTAAAAACTAAAACAATCAAATAATCCCCTATTTTTATTCTGGCAGCACCGTAGTTTAAGTTTAAAATAATTATTTTCAAATCATTAATGATTTTTTTGGATCTTTTAATCTTTTTCCCTTAGATGGCATTGAAATACCTCTCCAAAGGTGTCTCGTTTGCCCTTAGATCGTCCTGAATGAGGAAGTTATGATTTTTCAAGCCTTTACTATCTGAAATCTCTAGAACCAAGGTGATATATTCTGTTTGGACCATTTCAGCCAATCAAATGATATTTCTATATCATTTAAATATTTTTCCCAAAAAGTTTGCAAAATTCCCTCTCTAGAAAGCTATTTTTTATGATTTGATGATTTTGGATAAGTCCAAAATGATTTTTCAAAGTCCATCATGCCTTTTCCCTTGTACATGCTACCAATGTCAAAATAAGCCTATCTCTAAAAATTAATTTCACCTAGAAGGTGATTTTCTAGGATTCTTAAAATATTTTTATATCAGTCATCATCGAATTACCTTTCTAACAATACCTTATTTACCCCTTAAAGCCTTTGAATGAATCTAAAATAAATTTGAGAAAGGTGACGACATGATGCTATGCCATGTTATTAACCCAATTTCCAAAATGCCTTATATAGATGTTTAACCATCTCAGAGTGCATTCGATTCCTACTATACAAACCCTTTAGGCTTGGATCAAGGCTTAAGATAAAAATATATTATTATACAAATCTTTGGTTTCCTATTTTCAAATTACCCTTTTTAAAAAAATCATTTTCTTGTAAAACACCAAAAATGTTCATCTTTGGGGATACTCCAACCCTACCACTCTGAGGGGATACTGCAATCCCATTTTCCACTAAAAAACTTGAATTTTCTCTCTCAAATTTATCCAAGATTCCTAATTATTTTCTTAAATCATCAAAAATGTTCATTCTTGGAGATACTCCAACCCTACCACTTTGAAAGGATACTCCAACCTTGTTTTCCATTAAAAACTCAAGTTCCTCTTTTTTTATTAATTATTTTCTTAAAATATAAAAAATTTTTATATTTGGGGGATACTCTAACCCCACCTTTCTAAGAGGATGCTTTAACTCTGTTTTTACCCTAAATTTTAATTTTTTTTATACCCAAATTATTTCAACTAAAACCTTTTTTCGTCCTTCAAATTACCACCAAATCCAAACACGTCTCCAAATTGTAATTCCAGTTATTCTTCAATAATCGAAGACAATCATGAGATATATTCTGATTCTCACTCTTTTTTATGCTCTTTTTTTGGTGATTGTTTATCTGTGAAATTATTATATTCTTTTTTGTTTTACTAATACATTTCCTTTTTGTAGTGATTATCATGCATTCATATTTAAAACTTGTTTTCAAAAATCCTATAGAACAATGTTTGTGTCAGTATCCCTCCAGTACCTAATACAAAATATCTAAATTTTCAAAATTTAATCGAAAATTGTTTTCATGAAAATGATCTCTATGCTTTTTATACCTTCGTGGTGCATAGGTAATATAAATTTTCCCTCCAAAACCTGTATTTACATTTTCCACAATACTTTATCCATAAAAGAGGATTATATCTAAATAGTGCCCAAATGAAACTGATTAAACCAAAAAAGAAGTGAGATATAGTTAGCAAGTATTAATTTAGAGTGTCAAGAGGGTGCTAATCCTTCCCCACTCATAACCAACTCCCAAACCTAACCAACGAATCTCTAGACCTTGCAAACTTAGAAATCAATGTTTCGAGTTTTATAACTTGGGATATTATTTTCAATAGGCATCCGATCATGCCTAGCCTAAAATGGTTGGTGAAAACTCCAAATTTATGGTTACTTCATCGTAACTTTCTAAGACTAGTTGGATGAGCAATTCATCCAACAGTTTATCCTCTTTTACATTATCATGCATAATCCAAATCCCAACCAAGGGATAACTCAAAGACTCAACCACACTATTATATATCTTTTAAGTTATGCGCACCTACTTCAGATCATCTGAAGAGAAAAAAAAGAAGGGGTATATGGCAACAGTAAGTGATGCACTTGCTTGTCACCACCTACTTATTAAAAATGGTTAGTCATTGAGCATAACAATATACCCTGGAGAAACAAACAATCATGAAATAAAATGACAAATGCATGTGATAATGTTTATTCATCATCGCCTATGTAACCATGGTATATAGGAGTGAAGATAAAAAGTGTTTCTCTAAGTGATCCCACTTTTCAGGTTATTTTAGCAGCACTCTAATAGGGTTTGACATGGTTTGGCTTGTAAGGTTTACTATATGGGTTTAAGTTGATGCCTAAACTAGTATTCGAATCATTTCTCCATCTGATAAGAATAGCTTAGGCACATTGTAGTTTGGCGAAATAGGTTTAGTGATAATGCTAGCCTTATTGTAGGTTTGGAGAAATAGGTTTGATCCGATGGATGTATTTCCTTATACAACTGTGGAGGGGTACCCACGAGAGACAAATAATTTACACCCTAAAAGATCTTGCTATACCTATATGAAGGGGCACACATAAAGGCGGATAGCTCACTTCCTCGTAGTAATTGGGATGCTAACTTTACTATGGAGTTTGGTGGGAATCTAAAGCAAATGCATATGCATGATGTGTGTCAGGGAAATAATCAAACTTTTTTTTTTACACTTATATTACTATACTTATTCAAATCAATATTTATTAAAAAACAAAGTAGTCGTTGACAATTGTAAGAGAAAACCATGAAAGGTAAAAGGTTAGAAGATTAAAATAAAATAAGGTTATATCTAAATAGTGATAAAAATTAAAAAATTAAGAACCAAGTGAGACACAACTAGTCGTAGGCCTAACTTTCTATGTCATCCCTGTGAAGTCTCCAAGCTATTGCTACGTGTTCTTTTGCACAATTTGAAGGGATCATGTAGGTCTTAAAAGAAATATGGTACATTTATGTTGGTTGGAGCCTTTGGCTTATCCCTTGATTGAGATCTGAATTAGGCATAACAATTGAAGAGAAGAAAGGTTGTAGGGCAAATGCTCATCAAACTAGTCTCAGAAGGCTATCATGAAGTGGCCATAAACTTAGAGTCAGCACCGATAATTTTAAGCTAGGTAGGATCAGATGCCGATTGAAAATAATATTCGGAGTCAGGAAACTTAAAATATCAATTTGGAAGTCTGTAATGGCAAAAAATTCATCAATTGGGTTTGAAAGTTGGTTATGCATGGGGAAAGATTAGCACCCCCCATGATGCTTGAAATAGATACCTACTGGCCATGTATCACTTTGGTTTTAGTTTAATTAGTTCTACTTTATCATTATTGCTATATAATCTCCTTTAATGCATGAATTTATTTTTTGAATATTGTAGATCCTTGTTTTAAAAGAAAATTTAAATCACTTATACATCTCGGAAGCATGGGGAACATAGGGATTTTTGGTGAAAATAATTTTTTTGATTAAATTTTAAAATTTTGGATATTTCTTGTTCGACACTAGAGAGATACTGACACAAAACATTGCCTTGTAATATTTGAAAACGCTTTTAAAATATGAATGCATGATGGTCATTATAAAGGGAAATGCATTAGTAAGACAAAAAAGAATATAATAACATTGCGTAAAAATAAACTAAAAAATCATAAAAGAGAAAGGAAAATTGACATGTATCTCATAATTGTCTTCAACTAATGAGGAATAACCGAAATGTCAATTTTAAGACTTTGTTGGATTCGATGATAACTTGAGGGATAGGAAAAAAAAGATTTTAATTATTAAATCTAGAATGTTTGGGAGAAAGAATTTGTACTATGAGTGAAATTTGAAAGCCTGGGTTGGAGTATCCCTTCAGAAGGTGGTGTTAAAGTATCCCCAATGGTGATGAATTAGATGTGTTTAAGAGAAGGTTTTGATTAAAAGACCTTTTGGGAAGTTTGAGGAGAGAGAAAATTTAGAATTTAAATGAAAAGCAGGGTCAGAGTACCCCCCTCAGGGAGGGGGGTTAGAGTATCACCAAAGATAAAAATTTTATGCTTAATAACAGGTTTTGATTAGAAATCCTGAAAAGATTTAAGAGAAAAAAATTTAAGTTTTGAATAAAAAGCAAAATTGAAGTATCCCCTTGGAAAGTAGGGTTAGAGTATCCTTAAAGGTGAAAATTAAAAAGGCTCTAATTAGAAATCTTGAAAATATCTGAGTAGAGCAAATTTAAGATTTTAATGAAAAGCAAGACTGAAATATCCCATCGACAAGTGGGGTTAAAGTATGCCCAAAGGTGAAAGTTTTGATATTTATGGAGAATAAGGGATATTTTAGGGAAAAAGGTATTTTGAAAATAGAAATCAAGAATTTAAATAAATTATCTTTTTATTTTTCCTTAATCCGTGTCTAAAAGGTTTGTGTTATAGTATGTAACTTCATAAGGAATTAATCGAATACACTTTGAGACAGTTAAATGTTTTGATAAAGGTGGTTTTGGATAACTTAAAGACATTTAAATGCCTTCGAGTTGGAATTTAGAAAAATTAATTAATTTTGACTAATGTTGAAAATAGGGATAGCATCACATTACTCCTCTTTTTGAATTTATTTTAGGTAAATTCAAAGGTGTTAAGAGTTGGGTGAGTACCATTAGAAAGATGACTCGATAAAGTTTAATGTAAAAATATTCTAAAAATTCTAGAAAATCTCTTCCTAGGCATAATTTTGAAATTAGGTTTGTTTTGACAGTGACAGCATGTGCAGGGGGAAATGCATAATGGACTTTGGAAAATAATTCTAAACTCATTCGATATTATCAAATAATAAACAATAACTTGCAAGAAAAGGAATTTCATAAACTTTCAACGAAAATATTTAAAAACTTTAAAAAAATCATCTAGTGAAGCGAAATGGCCTAACCATAATGCAGTTTACTAGTTCCAAGGTTTCAAATAGCAAGGGTTCAAAAAATTTTAACTCCTTCATCTAAAATTGTCTAAGTGCAAACAAGACATTGATAGAAATTTAACTCAATTTTCTTTTAGGGAAAAATATTAGAAGATAAAAAAAATGCTTTCAGTCTCGAAAGCAATTTTTAATAGTGGGCATGATGCTATTTGAGCAAAAATAATGGAGTTCTTTTTGGGTTTTTTGGGTTTCCTAGGATTAATCTGAAGCAAAAGATGTCCGAATGTTTGGGACATAGAGGAAAGGCTGAAATGGGTGTCGTGAATTCATTCCACAACCCCAAAGTAGATTGGAAAGATGAAACAACCTACTAACTATGCCATAAATAAGGGTATTAAACTCGAGATTAGGGCTTAATATTTTTTAACAAATAAGAGGGTCATTTTCTAACAAAAAACATTTTTGAGCTTTATTTAACTATAAATCCAAACTTAAAAACTTTAATTTATCCCCAAGATTTGAGGGCCAATTTAATGAAAACATTAAATCTATGCTAGTCTCTATCTATTAGAGGTAGCATAGATTTAGGAATTTTCAAAATTTTTTAACAAACAAGCAAGCATTTTGACAAAAGCATTATGAACAAGATGAAATGTACATAAAGGTGAACGTGGATGATGGTATGAACATGTTTAAACAAAGAAAAAGATGGTGGAATTTTCAAAAAGACATTTTTATTCCATGAAACCTACCAAAATGCAAGAAAATGCATGACAATGCTTAAGACACCTTAGGGTGAACATTCAAGTATGAGTTAAACATGTGAAGGTAGGTGAAACATGACAAGAAATGCATGAACAGGGACTATTGTGATGATAAAAATAAAACATGACATGTTTAACCATCCAAGCAACATCAAAGCATTAAAAAGATCATCAAAATCCTAAGATTACCATAATGACGGCCACTATAATGCATAGAAATGTTAGAAAGGTCATGGTAATATAAAAAGGGGTCATTAGGTGATGTAAATGCTAAAAAAATAAAAAAAAATAAATATTGAAAGGGAGAAAATATACCAAAAGCTTCAAGCTTTTATTTTTTCTTTAAATAGCAACTTAGGATTCACTTTCTTCTTTCTTAAGATGTTAATTAGCAAGAAAATGATGAAAAAGGGGGCTTTTTAGTTATGGTTTTGATGGAAAAGAGTTTTAAAAAGAATAATGAGTGGAATGGAGAGTTTTGGAAGGGCTTTTATGGTGGTTTTAAGAAGCTACATGGATGGAGAAGGGTTTTTGGTTTTTGATGGCTGAAGAATATTAAGAAAACGTATGAAAGTGAGTGTTTTCTGCTAAGAATGTGTGTGTAGTGCATAGTGTTTGTGTTGTCTATGTATGTCTCCCAACTTAGCCAAAGCTAGCATATATAGCCATGTGAACATAAAAATAAAAAAAATGCAAAAAGCAAGGGTAACATGGGATTTTGATGCATATAGCTGATGCAGGACAAGGTACTATGCTCAATTGCCATGCAAACTCATTGATTTGCTCAGGGAAAATAGTGGATCATGGCCATTTTATGTAGCTAAGCATTGCTATCTCACCCTTTAGCAACTTGTATAATGTTGTAAAATGACCCTTGTCACAGATATTTAGCCCTAAAACATTTGTTCAAATTTGATCACAAGTTCAAAGCTGAGGCCTAGTATGAATTTTGAAGATTTTTAGTGCAAAAAAACATATTAAAGTTAGATTTTTAGATCAATGGTGCAAAAGCTAAAAAATTGTTCAAACTAGGTAAAATGGCATGGTTTATTGATACAAAGCATTCTGTATCGATAAACAAGGAAAATTTCACCCATCGATATTGATATAATGAAGTATGTATTGATACCAAGAACAAAAAGTATTCCTAACCTCAAGACTTGGAGACTTATATCGATACTAGAAATTCCTGTATCAATACTTTTGCTACTATATCGATATATTTAGCCAAAAATCATGATTTGAGCCACTGCTAAGCCTTGTATCGATGCAAACATGTTAAATATAAATACTCACCTTAGGTATGGATACTAAAACTTCTTGCATCTATACTACGTATAAAATTTTGAATTTATAGTGATGTTACAGCTTGGTATCAATATCTATGCACTAATGTGACTTACATGTACCTTAGGCTCTTTGAATGCCTCACCTTGGTAAAAAATAATGGGGTCATCCAAATGACTTTAAGGATGCCCAAAATAATGACCTTTGATGCCTAGGATGATGGCCTAGACAAAATAAGGTGTTTACACTCAGTATCTAAAAGGCCAATGGGTTATGTGTTGGAACAGCAGGATAAGGTAGGAAAAAGGAGCAAGCGATTTACCTTAGTAAAAAGTTCTTTGACTATGAGGTAAATTATTCTCAAATAGAAAAAATATGATATGCCCTAGTTTAGACCACAAAAGGCTCTAATAATACATGTTGTATCATAACACTTGGTTGATCACCAAAATAGACCCAATTATATATCTATTCAAAGCACTGACTTTATCAAGGAGGATAGCTAGAATGCAAGTCTTGCTATCAAAATATGAAATGGGTTATTGGAGTCAAAAAGCAATCAAAATAAGTGCTACTGTCAAATTCCTAGCAAGCCAGGCAGTCGATGATTATTAGCCATTGAATTTTGACTTTTTTAATGAAGATTTAATGAATATTTTGGCAACAGAGAAAAGAAAGCATTGGAGGAATCAACATGGAAGATGTATTTTGATAAAGCATCAAATGCTTTGGGCCATAGAATTAGGGCGATCTTGATATCTCCAGAAGGAGACTATTCCCTTTTGTTACTCGATTGGACTTCGACTGTACAAATGACATAGCAAAATATAAAGCATGTGTTATAGGACTTTAGGTAGCTATAGAAAGAAAAGCTTGATTATTGAAATTATATGTAAATGAAGCTTTTGTACTTATTAATTACGCAGAGAATGGGAAACTCATATCAAAAGGTGCAACAATATAAAAGGCTGATTCTAGAATTGCTCGAAGAGTTTAAGGAAATGGAAGTTATCCATTTGTTTTGAGATGATAATTGAATGGCGGATGCTCTAGCCATCTTGGCTTTTATGTTAAAAGTAAATGAGGGGCAAAAGGTAATGCCAGCTCAGATAGGCATATACTAGTCTTCTGTGTATTGTTGCAATGTCAAAATGGAAGCAGATGGCCTCCCATGGTATCATGACATCAAAATATATCTCAAGGATCGAGAATACCAGTTAATGCCTTTAAAACTAACAAAAGAACTTTAAAGAGATTAACAATGAATTTTGTCCTACATGGAAAGATTCTTTAAGAAGAGTCATGATCAAATGCTGCTAAGATATATGATGCTCTTGAAGCATAGAATATATTAGAAGAAATGCATGAGGGGATTCATAGAATCCATGCGAATGGACACAGTATAATAAGGCATATTATGAGATTAGGCTACTTTTAATGACCATGAAGGGTTATTATATCAAGTATGCCCAAAAGTGTCATAAATACTAAGTCATGCTAACAAGATCCATGCACCATCTTCATAGTTACACGTCATAAGTGCAGCATGGACTTTCTTCATAGGGCATTGACATTATTTGTCACATCTTTGCTTTTTTTTTCATTATCTTTTCCATGTCAAAATGTTATCTTTGTGTTTTTCCATGTGTTATCCCTGTTCATCTTTGTGTATATTATATTTTGTTCATGATATCTCTGTCAAGATGCTCGCTAGTTTGCTAAAAAATTGATTTTCAAAACAAAATTGCAAGTTAAGTTCATGCTACCTCCAATAGATGGAGATTAGTATGGATTTAATGTTTGTAGAAAATTGGTCTTCTGTCTTAGGGATGAATTAAACATTTCAATATGGATTCATGGTAAAATAAGTTTAAAGATGGTATTTTTTAAACAAAAATGATCATTTTAGTTGATAAAAATATATATATATTAAGCCTTGATATTGAGTTTAACAGTTTTCGTGGTGGCATGGTCAATGGGTTGTTTCATTGTCCCAAACTACTCTGGGATTGTGCAATGAACTCGTGATGCCTGCATCATTCTTTTCCCTTTGTTATGGACTTTTGGACACCTATAGCTTGAATTTAACCCCCAAAAAAGTAGAAAAAATTGAATAGTGCCCTATTTTTGGTCCGCAACACTATAGTTTGAGTTTGAAAATTTATTTTCAAACCATAAATGATATTTCTTGAATTTTCTGATATCTATCTCTTAAAAGGCATTGAAATACCTTTCCAGTGGTGTCTTGTTTGCCCTCAGATTATTCCGGATGAAGGAATTATGATTTCTTACACCTTTGCTATCCGAAACCCCTGTAACTAGTGTTTTATATTTTGTTTGGACCATTTCGGTCCATCAAGTGATTTTTTTTGTATATTTTAAATATTTTTCCCAAAATGTTTGCAAAATTCATTTTTCGAAAAGGTATTGTTTGCAATTTAATGATTCTAGATGAGCTTGGGAAGATTTTTCAAATTCGTCACACCCTTTCCCTTATACATGCTGCCAGTGTTGAATTAGGCCTAACTTTAAAAATTGATCTTGCTTAGAAAGTGATATTCTAGGATTTTTGAAATATTTTTGTATGTCTTTATCGTGTTACCTTTCCAGCGGTACCTAGCTTACCTCCTGAAGCCTTTGAGTGAACCTAGAATAAATTTGAGAAAGGAGATAGTGCAATGTTATCCCCTATTTTTTTAGATTTAAATTTACCACTTTCTCGAGTCACCATCATCCAGACATTCAAACTTCTTGAGGTGCATTGGATTGATTGCCCTATAACACAAGCCTCTTAGTCTTGGATCCAAGCTTAAGACAAAAATATATCTTATACAAGTCTTCAGTTTCCTATTTTCAAAATACCCTTTTTTACAAAAAAATCCTTTTCTTTTAAATATAAAAAATTTTCATTCTTAGGGATGCTCCAATTCTGCCACTCTGAGGGGATACTTCACCTTATTTTCCACTGAAAACTCAAATTTTCTCTTTTAGATTTATTTGAGATTCCTAATTATTTTCTTAAATCATAAAAAATTTTCATTCTTAGGGATACTTCAATCCCACTACTTGGATGGGTTGCTCCAACCCCATTTTTCACTTAAAACTTAAATTTTTGCTTTCAAATATATTTGAGATTCCTAATTATTTTCTTAAAATATCAAAATGCTTGTCTTTGGGGGATACTTTAACTCTACCTCTCCAAGCAGATACGCCAATAATGCTTTCACCTCAAAATTCAAAAATTTTCTCTCTTCAAGATTATTTTGCTTAAAACAATTTTTTATCCCTCAAATTACCACCGAATCTAAACATGTCTCCAAATTGTCATCTCGGTTATTCTTCAATAATTAAAGACAATTACGAGATATATTTCAATCATCCGTCCTTTTTACATTTTTTATTTGTGATTGTTTGTAAAATCATTTTATTCTTTTTCATCTTACTAATATTTTTTTTTAATGATTATCATGCATTCATATTTAAAATTTGTTTTCAAAAAATTTTACAAAGCAATGTTCTATGTCAGTATCTGTCTAGTACTTAATAGGAATATCCAAATTTTCAAACTTTAATTTGAAAATTATTTTCCTAAAAAAAGTCCTATGCTCTTTATAATTGTTCGGCACATAGGTGATATTAAACTTTCTTTCAAAACCCAAATCTACAATTTTCATAGAACCTTATGCATAAAGAGTGATTATATCTAAATAATGACCAAATGGAACTGATTAACCCAAAATCGAAGCTAAATATAGTTAGCGAGTAATGATTTTGGGCATTGTAGGGCTACTAATCCTTCCCCGTGCATAACCAACTCCCAAACCCAACCAACGAATCTCTGGACCTTGTAGACCTTGAAATCAATGTTTCAAGTTTTATACTCAAGATATTGTTTTCTATAGGCATCTTTTCATGCCAAGCCTAAAATGGTAGGTAGTGACTCCAAATTTATGGTTATATCATGGTAACTTCTTAAGATTAGTTGGATAAGCAACTAACCCGATAGTCTCTCTCCCCTCTATATTATCATGCCTAATCCAAATCCCAACTAAAGGATAACTCAAAGGCTCTAACCAAACATCGTACAATCTTTTAAGTCATAAGCACCCTTTTTGAATCATCCGAAGAAAAGAAAAAAAGGTCTCTAGCGGCAGCTTGGTGACTCCACTAGGATAAGATTTAGAGAGTTAAGCCTATGACTAGCTATATCTTGTTCGATTCTTGGCTTTTAGGAATTTCATCATTATTTGGTTATATTTCTCTTTTACATTTGTTTGCTAACTTTTTATCATTCATGGTTTTTACCCTATAATCGCTAGGGACTATTTCATTCTCGAATAAATATCGACTCAAATAAGTATGGTAATATGGTAAAAGAAAATATTTACTATTTCCTTGACACACACCATGCACTTGTATGTGCATTAGATTCCCACCAAACTCCATCGTGAGATTACGATCCTAATTACTAGGAGGAAGTGAGCCATCTGCTTTCGTAAGTATCCCTCTACATAGGCATGGTAAGACCTTTCAGGGTGTGAATTACCTATGTCTCTCATGAGTCCCTTTTCGTAATTAAAAAGGGAAATACATCCATTGGATCAAACTTGTACCACCTAACACAGGAAGGGCCTAAGATTAGGGTGCTTTGGCTATCCCTACCAGATGGAGGAACGATTCAGATACCAATCTAGGCATCCACCTAACCCATATAGTGAACCTTATAAGCTAAACCATATCAAACCACAGTAAAGTGCTCTAAAATAACTCAAAGAATCGGGTCATTTGAGGAAATAATTCTTACCTTCACTCTTATATACCATGTTCGTAAGCGATAGTAGACATTGTCACCCATATTTGTTATTTATCTCATAATCATTTTTAGTGTATGCTATTATGTCTACGACTAACCCCTTTAATAAGTGATGACAGATAAATGCCACCAACAATGCCCTATATCATCATAAAAAATCATATATGACCAAAATAAGTTAGTATGCTATCAAAATGACTATTTAACATGTGCCTGTCATGAGTGGCGATGAATGAATGCCACTGCTTAATTGGTTTGTCTCATCTTGTAAGGTATCGTGTGACCTCGCTAAAGGTAATAATAACTCGAATATGTGGTTATGCTATCTGATTGTTATCAATTGTCATGTTCGTCCTTAGGCATCATACCACCTTTTGTTAGGGCAATTTTGATGGCATATTTTTGTTGCTATTTTTTATATATTTTTATGATTATTACTTCGTGCAGTTAATAACTTGTTTCCCTTTTGTTTTATTGTTTGATAAATGCATCATATCATCATAATTATCATTATTATGAGATAATTGGCCAATACTCAGTGTTCATTAAAGGGTATCTATCATGGAACAATAGTCCACTCCAGATTTAAAGCTTTTTAAGAAAGTTTGAGCATAGTTCGAGCATTAACAACATAAAGATAAGGACGTTATCAAACCCAGGTATGTTTAAACAATGCATGAAATAGTCAAGATAGGGTACCATCAAAATGATTGGCAAGATCTAAAGCATTCCCACCAAACACCATGGTGAGTTTATGGTCCTAATTACTAGGAGGAAGTGAGCCATCTGCCTTTGTGAGTATCCCTCTGTATAAGCATGGTAAGACCTTTCGAGGTATGAATTACCTATATCTCTCAGTAGTACACTTTCAAAATTGCAGAAGGAAATACATCCATTAGATCAAACTTGTTCCACCTAACACATGAAGGGCCTAGGATTGGGGTGCTTTAGCTGTCCTTACTGGACAGAAGAATGATTTGGATACCAATCTAGGCATCCACCTAACCCATATACTGAACCTTATGAGCTAAACCATGTCAAACCATAGTATAGTGCTCTAAAATAACTTGAAGAATAAGGTTAATTGAGGAAACACTTCTTACCTTCACTCTTATATACCATGTTATGCAAGCGATAATAGACATTGTCATCTATATTTGTTATTTTATCTCATAATCATTTTTAGTGTATGCTATTATGTTTCAATAAGTGGTGATAGATGAATGCCACCAACAATCCCTATGTCATCATAAAAAAATCATATCTAGTTAAAAAAATAAGTTAGTATGCTATCCAAATGACTATTTAACATGTGCCTATCACAAGTGGTGATGAATGAATGCCACTACTTAATTGTTAGTCTCGTCTTGGCAAGGTATCGTGTCACCTCGCTAAAGGTAATAGTAACTCAAATATGTCATTATGCTATTTGATTGTCATCAATTGTCATGTCTGTCCTTAGGTATCATACCACTTTTTGTTGGGGCAATTTCAATGATGTATTTTTGTTGCTATTTTTTATATATTTTTATGATTATTACTTCGTGCGGTTAGTAACTTGTTTCCTTTTTGTTTTACTATTTGATACATGCATCATATCATCATAATCATTGCTATTATGGGATAATTGGCCAATAGTCAGTGTTCATCAAGGGGTGTCTATCATGGAACACTAGTTCACTCTAGATTTGAAGCTTTTTGAGAAACTTTGAGCATGGTCCAAGCATTGACAACGTGAAGATAAAGATGTTCCCAAACCCAGGTATGTTTCAATAATGCATGAAATGGTCAAGATAGGGTACCTTAAAAAATTGGCAAGATCTAAAGCATATATGGGCTTGTTGGGATAATACCGAGAGGGATTATTCACTAAGAGACACGGTGATATAGCCTTTTTACTCTAGGTCCATTTAGATGTTGGTATGTTCCAAGCAGTATCTTAGTTTTAGAACCCAGTATATCGATGTTTCACTTTCAATCATGAAGATTTGGGCTCGATTGTTGACAAATACACTGTGTTACTCAATATCAAGAGGGCCAAGACTGAAAGAACATATTGTAAGACTTTGCACCCTCCAACTTTCAAGAAAAGGTTGGCTTAGATTCTTAAGGCAATGGAGTCTTGGATCAAAAGTGATATCAAGATGAAGGGGAACAATGAATGCATCTCCTGGACTAGTTTGAAGAAAGCAATCACAAATATAATTGACATCTAAAAAATCCAAGATATCTATGTTATGTTAAAGCTATAGTAGCATATCTCTTTTCTCAATTATACTACAATGTTAATCCCACACTAGCCATCATTGCCAAAACTATTCAAGCTATCAGCTTTTGCAAAAAATAAGGATGAGTCATTTCCTCTGATACACACCACTTCTTCACATTTGGATGTCAATTACTTATGCCTTGGAGAGAAAAAATGTCATACTATTTCCTTCCCAAATTTAGTCTTATCTCCACAAACCTCGAGAAAGAATGGTTGTAGGATAAGTCCAAAGAGCAATAGGTACAGAAATTCTAGAATGTTAGGGGATAAAAGGTGACATGGAAGGCCTTTTTATTTTCACCATAGACAATCATATACTGATGTAGAGATTACAGTTGTGTGCCACTCGAAGCTCTAATTAGGTACCCACTCTAGTTTTGAGATAGTTTCAGTGTCGACAATTTATTCCCTTTATCAAAGACTTAGAACAGTGGGATTTCAGTTATTCTGAACTTGATTACAAGTCAAAATTTTAGCTAGCTTTCCATGCTTAGAGACAAACCTACTATGTGGAGAGGTATTAAAGAGGAAGTAGTATGACCTTGAGATATGACAAGTAGAGGATCCATCACATCAATGACACCTTACCCTTATCTTATGGTGGAACATCACAAAAACTTAATGAATTTCCCTTTAAGATTAAATTGCTCAAGCGGGAGTTCAAACAAGAAAAGGCAACCTTCGCCAAGGAAATTGCTCACTTAAAAGAAGAGAAAAATCAATTGGAAATAGACCTTTTTCTTTGAGATGATGAGATAAATCGGGCTATCTAAGAGAAAAATCACTTCAAAAAAGATCTTGAGAGTTTAAAGAAAGTCTACATGGTCCTTAGCAAAGCAAGCAAGTCTTGGCACCTTGGTAAGTGTTAATTGAGTGGAAGAAAGAAATTGCTACACTTGAAAAGGAACTACATCATTGGAGGATCTTGACAAATGTGGCTTGATCCTTGAAAATGATATCTTACCTATTATATTTCCGAAACATATGATCAAGCAATGTAACTAGGTCAAGCATCTCTAAATGTAATCAGGTGTACTTAGGATATTTTATTGCTTTAATGAAAGATGTTATTGATAGAGCTGCTCCCTAAGTCTAATTGTACTTCTTGCATTTGCATGAATAATCTAATTCTATTATGCTTTATGCACTTTTCTATTATCATAATTGCATACTATCTTCATCTCAAACATGCTCATGACATGCCATAGAAGTCTAATCTAGTAATAATCTAAAGTGAAGGTGCTCTTCATTAGTATAACACCTACAATTGTTGAAAAGATGATGGAAAATGATCACCAAGCTCACATTGAGAGACTTGAACTCATGTATAGGGAGTCTCAATAGCAATCACTCCATAGGAATGAAGAACTCCAAGTGTAGATTATGGAATTAACCAAGCTATTGTTCAAGCCTTTGAAGGAAAAAAAGGCAAACAAGTATTGTTGATGCAAGAAAAGAACTAGCCAATCTCGCAAGCAACTTGAATGGTGGTACTGAAGCCGCCAATGCTTAAAAAAGGGCATTGCATGGATAGCATCCTCTGGCAGTAAATATCATATCTATTTACCCATTCATTTACGTTATCCACGTAGTTGCACCTCATCTAGTCAAGGGTTTCAGCGTGCGGGCTCTTCACCAGCAAGGCCTATAGTACTAGATCTTAATGAGTAAATGGAATAAGAGAAAACAAAGAGGTCCTTGGAAAATGATGAAGGCTTAAATAGGTATCAATCACTAAAAGCACTTTCGAGCTGTCAAAGAAAGTGACAAATTTGGGATTGTAGACATAAAATCTTTAGGACTATTTTCCAATCTCATTATCCCACCTAAATTCAAAGTGTCATATTTTAAAAAGTATAATGGGGCTACAGACCTCACTGCCCACCTTTACGTGTCGGCATAAGATAATTGGATGTGAGGAGAACAAAAAGCTACTAATTCACTACTTTTAGGATAGCCTAACTGGGGCACCTATTGATGGTATATAGGACTTAATTCTAAAAGAATCTAAACACAAGCAAATTTGGCTTGCACCTTCCTTGATTAATATAAGCCTATGTTTAATTAGGCCCCAGATCATCTCTCTTTTGTGAACATGGAAATAAAAGCCTCTAAGAGCTTCAAGTAATATGCTTAGAGGTGGAGAGAGGAAATAGATGAACTTCACCTTTTTTGACTGAGAAAGAGATGATGGTCATGTTTATCAAAACTTTGTGGGCTTCTTACTATGAAAGGTTGGTGGGAAATGCCATAAAAAATTTTATCGATATGGCCATATTGGGCGAAATAATCGATAACACTAACAAAAGTTATAAGATATCCATTGGAGAATCATTTGGGTCAATCAAAAAGTCAACACTAAGGGTAAAAAGAAATTAGGTGAATGGTATTAGCAAAATTCATGCCATGTTTAATCGAAATTTGTATCCAGCACAGGGTGTGTACTTCCTAAATATGTTGTATCTAATTTTAACCCTTACTCATCGATGCCATAACTACTTCATTCTACTGGGATTATTCTAACAATAAGTTTCATGCTAAATCCCATTCAAAACACAACCTAGAGTGTATAATCCCCCAATGCAAACAATGCAAGATCTCTAAATAATCAATAGGCACATCCAGAAAAAGAATTTTTCGAGCCATTTCCTTAGTCCTACAAAATGATTTACTTTTTTTTATTGGCAGGTTAATTAATGGCCCTAGTATTCATGAACCAAAGATCACTTTCGTACCCTAAATGGTATGATGAAAATGCCTATTGTGAGTACCACATTAGGACACATGCCCACCCTATTGAGAATTGCATCTCATTTAAGAGAAAAGTACAAGTTTTGCAAGAAAAAAACATGATTAAGGTTGAACAAGGGCTTAGAGCTAACATTGGAGCCAATCTATTTCCTAACCATGCGGAGCCAAGAGTGAATATGATGATCGAAGGGAAAAGATGTTAGGTTAAAAAAAGCATAAAAAAAGTTAAAACCCTAATGAGCAAAGTCTAGCAAGCCTTTGTGAAAGTTGGAATAGTGTTAGATGTTAAAAACCAAAGCACAAAAATCACTGAATCATCCTACTGTTACTACAATCAAGAGCATATTCTTTAGCGTTGTCCACTTTTCATTAAAATGGTCTAAGGTATGATGGACCAATTCGAAATTGAGTTTTATGAAAAGCTTGACGAGTATGTCTGTCCATTTATTAATGCCATAGAGGAAGAAAGACCTAATCGATCGAGTTTTATGTTGTTTTTGTCTAATAAACATGGAAAAGAGAGTTGACAAGAGCTTTAAGCAATATACTTTAGGATAGATGGTATGTTCACCCTTATTGATAGAAGGAAATGATTGTTAGATTTATGGGCACATTATAAGCACTTTATTAGAAGGAGGTAATGAAAAAAACCCTAATAAGGTTTATAGATGTAGTCTTGTTATGAGGAATAATCATAGAACTATGAAAAGGGTCTTATGTAAGGGAAATATTTTGAAAAAAAAAAGAAAAAGTTAAAGCCAAACAATAATTGAAATCCAGTACTAGAGCTAGTTTATCTTAAACTCATATTGAATCAGATGTAAAGCAAGTGGCCATTAAAGAAGACTGCAAGGTCATAGAAAACATAGATAAGTTCAAAACACTAATGAATTTAGTCTAGCAAATCTTAGTACAAGATGAACTAGTAAATGGGGTCAAAAAAAGAAAAAAATGAGCCAATAATTTCTATGATTTCCATACCATCTATGCCACTCTTCAAACACAAAAAGTTCCATGCTATGGTTTAAAAGATGATGAATGAGGGCAGCATTGAATTCTATGATAAAAATATCGAGTCTGTAAATACAACATCATCTGTCAACATTGAAGAAAAAAAAGAATAATCCTTCTTATGTGATTGAAAAGCCATTGGTCTTATCTGATAACTGATCGAGTACTTAAACCGTCCTTGTTCAGCCCAGGTTGAAGATGATTATTCAACTTCCAATTCCCTTCCCTTATAAGGATAGCAAGGCTTTTCCTTAAAACTATGAAAGCAAAACCTTAATCATTAGAGAATCTAGTCAAGTGGCAACAAATGTTGATCTTTTAGGGGTAAGTCATCTAACTCGAAGTGGTAGATGTTATGTCCTAATAGCATCAAGTAATGAAACTTAACATAAAAAACACTAATCTTATTTCTCAAGCACCAAAGTCTATAACCAAAGACTTAGATCTGATAGCTGTTAAGGAGCTAGTGAATGAGAAAGAAGCTATAAAATTTCTTAAATTCATCAAGCATAGTGAATACAGTATCATCAATCTATAGAATAAGCAATCTACTAAGATATCTATGCTATCACTACTATTAAATTTTAAAGCTCAAAGAAATGCTCTCCTTAAGGTCTTAAATGAGGCATATATCCCTTCAAACATCTCAATAGGTCAATTGGATCACCTAGTAAGTGACATCACTACCGTTAACTATATATCTTTCAGTGATCATAAAATCCCTCATGGAGGAAGAGAAAACTATAAAGCTCCCTATATCACCATGTACTAAGAAGGTAGCATGTTGCCCAAAGTGCTTATTGATAACATGTCAGCTCCAAATGTAATGCCCATATCATGCTTGAACAAGCTCCTTACTAACGTGTATGGTAGTGTGAGCATTTAATGGAACTTGCAGAAATGTTATGGGAAACATCATTGTTCCACTCCAGTTGGCCCATGCACATGTGAAGTAGACTTTCATGTAATGGACATTGCTTTATCTTATAATAGCCTTGTCAACGTTCTAAGTGCTAGGCCTTTATGAACTTCGGATGATCTGAAAAGCTTAAGCACACTCAACTTAAAAAATATGATGATGTTTGACATGAAAGAGTGAAAGACCATCAGATGAATCGATCATCTGACTAGTCTTGGATGGCCACCTTAAGCAGCCATAAACTTAGAGTTGCCACCGATCATTTTAAGTTAGGCATGACCGGATGCCTATAGAAAATAACACTAGAGATTTGTTGTTTTGGGTTTAGGAGTTAGCTACATGTGGAGAAGGATTAGCATCCCTATGATGCCCGAAAATTGGTAGCATCTAACTATATCTTACTTGAATCTCAAATTCTTCGGTTCTATTTTTATCATTATTTAAATATAATTCCCTCTAATGCATGAAATTTTGTAAAGATACAAGTTTGGATTTTAATTAAAATTTTATCACCTATGTGCCTTAGAGAGGTGAGAAACATAGGGTTTTTTTAAGAAAACGATATTTAGATGTGTTTTAAAAAAAATCAAATATTTTATGTTTGGCATTAGAGAGATATTGACGTGAGATATCGTTTTATGATTTTGAAAATGATCTTTAAAGCATGAATGCCCGAGGTCCCTACAAAAGGAAATGTATTAGTAAGGTGGAAAAGAGAACAATGAATAAATCCAAACAAAATACATGAAAAGGAGGGACAATCAAAATGTTTCTCCTAATTATCTTTGATTATCAATGAATAACCGAGATGACAATATTGAGACTTGGTCGGATTCAATGGAAATTTGAGGAGAAAAAAAGCTTTCAATTACTCAGGGATGTCTCGGGGAAAAAAAGTTTGGATTTTAGAAGGAATGTGGAGAGCAGGGTTAAAGTATCCCCTCAGAAGAGTGGGGTTGGAGTATCCCCAAAGGTGAAACTTTGATGTCATTTTAAGGTAAAAGCGAGGTTAAAGTATCACCTTAGAGAAATGGGGTTAGAGATTCCCCGAAAATAAAAATTTGATATCATTTTGAGGTAAAAGTAGGGTTGGAGTATTCCCTCAAAGAAATAGGATTAGAGCATCCCCGAAAATGAAAATTTAATGTCATTTGGAGGTAAAACCGGGGTTGGAGTATCCCCTTGGAGTAGTGGAGTTAGAGTATCCCCGAAAATGAAAATTTGATGTCATTTTGAGGTAAAAGCAAGGTTAGAGTATCCCCTTAGAGAAGTGGGTTAGAGTACCCCAAAAATAAAAATCTTCAACGTTTAGAGAAATGCATCATATTTTTAAAAATAGGAATCTTTAAAAATCAGGAGTGATAAAGTAAGAAGTTATACCAATAAGACTTCAATTTTGGCCAAATAGTTGGAGCAGTAGAGATGGCTTGAATTTCCCTTTTTTCCTTTTTGTTAATAAGCAAGAAAAAGAGAGAAACAATGAGGTTTTGGTTCTAGTATGGATGAGGGTGATTTTTAAAATGTGTAATGGTTAGGAATAAGTGTTTTAGGGCTATTTTTGGGTGGTGAGTGGTTTGCTTTTCTTAGTGTAGGAATGTGTTTTGGAAGCTAAAAATAAGCTGGAAATCTAACCTTTTTTCAACTAAGATATAAGTAGTCTATTTATACCAGCATTTTGGAGCCAAAATGGAGGTGTTTTTGGTCATTTCTCAAGGGGGACAAAGTAATGTCAGCTTGGTGGCTATAAAGTGGCTATAGGGAGCAACTTGCTGCCAATGTGATGGACATTGGGTAGCTGGTTTAAATGCTAAAATGATTTTCCAGCAAATAGGGTGGCGAATGGTGATCTAGGTCAACAAACTAGGGAGGAGTAGGGGGATCATGTGACATTGACCTTTTTTTATCTAATTTAGACTTTAAAAAATGTTTTGATTAATTCAAAAGTTCAAATTTGTAATTTGATATAGGTTTTGATCTTTTCTGATGCAAAGAAACAAGTTAAAATCAAGTTTTTTATCAATGGTGGACGAATTAAAAATGCCTAAACTGTGGAAAATGGCCTACATGTATTGATACCTTGCAGAATGTATCGATACATTTGGTCTAAAAACCTTTAGTGTTTTGATACAATGAATATTGTATTGATACTATAAACCATTTTATTGATACATGTTGATATGTATCGATACATGTCTTTACAGAATGCATGTTTTGGTCTTCGCATGGCCTAGTATCAATACATTAGCTCCTGTATCGATACATAAGCTCATGTATCGATACATTTACATTTGTATCGATACAAATAGGCACATTTCAAATGTTTGGATCATTGGAGCATTGTATTGATACATGAAAACCATGTATCTACAAATTCAAGTAAAATTATGAATTTTCTCATATCTTTTGTCCCAAAACCTTGAACTACGTCCTTTGATGCCACATCTTTGGATTTACCTTTGATATGATCCAATGGCCTTCTTGACCTCCTCAAAAAAATTTTTTGTCACCCGACGATCATTGCCCCCTCTCACGTCTGTGCCTCAGATTGCTAAAAATTAGCCCGAACAAAATAAGGTGTCTACAAAGCTTAAGGTTTTTGGTATATTTTTTCACCTAGCTCTATTTCTTTTCTCATTCCAGTACTTGCATCATTTCATAAAAATGTCTATGCATTATTGTTGGTTGGTCGTCTTAGGATTTTGATGTTCTTTTGATGCCTTAATGTTGCTTGGTAGGCCAAACATCTTGTCTTGCATTTTGTCATCAAAACAATCTCTTATTCATGCATTTTCTATCATATTTCACCTTTTTTCGCATGCTTAACACATGCTCCAATGTTTTTTCTAAAATGCATTGCGTATGTTCATGCATTTTCTTACATTTTAAAGAGTTTCATGGCACAAAATTTTATCTTGAAAATTCTAGTATACTTTTCTTTGCTTAAATATGTTCATATCATCTTCCATAGCATGATTTTTGATGTCATTCATAGAGTAATCATTTCCATGCATTTTATTTGCCGCCTCATTGCATTTTGTCATCTTTTCCATGTTAAAATCTCATTTTTGTTTGTTTGCATGTGTTATCCCTGTTCATCTTTGTTTATGTTGTATTTTGTTCATGATATCTTTGTCAAAATGGTTGCTAGTTTTCTAAAAAACTGATTTTCTAAAAAACAAATCCCTAAGCTAAGTTCATGTTACCTTTAATAAATGGATAATAGTATGAACTTAATATTTTCATAAAATTAATCTTCCAATCTTAGGGATAAATTAAACATTTCAAATTTAGATTCATAGTAAAATAAGTTTAAAGATGTTATTTTTCAAACAAAAATGACCCTTTTAGTTAATGAAAAACTATATATTAAGTCTTGATCTAAAGTTTAAACTTTTATGGTGGCATGGTCAATAGGTTGTTTCATCATCCCAAACTACTTTGGGATTATGGAATGAACTTGTGATACCCTTTGGCATTCTTTTCCCTATGTTGTAGATATTGAAACATCTATAAATTGAATTTAACCCTTAGAAAACTTGAAAAAATTAAATAGTTCCTTCTTTTGTTTTGGCTAAATTACAATCCTAGTTTAAAAAATCATTTTCAAACCACAAATGATTTTTCTAAATTTTTTTTTTATATTTTTCTCTTAAAAGGCATCAAAATACCTTTCCACAGTGCCTTGTTTGCCCTTAGATCATTCTAGATGAAGGAATTATGATTTCTCAAACCTTTGCTATCTGAAATACTTAGAACCAGCCTGTTATATTTTGTTTGGACCATTCAGTCCATCAGGTGTTTTTTATATATTTTTCCCAAAAAGTTTGCAAAATTCCCTTTCTTGAAAGGTATTGTTTATGATTTAATGATTCTGAATGGGCATAGGATGATCTTTCAAATTCCATCACACCATTTTCTTTGTACATGCTGCTAATGTAGAAACAGCCCTAAATCCAAAAATTAATCCCACCTATAAAGTGATTTTCTAGTATTTTTGAAATAATTTTATATTAGTCCTTATCGTGTTGACTATCTAATGGTACCTGGCTTACCCTTGGAGCCTTTGAATGAACTAAGAATAAATTCAAGAAGAAAGATAGCATAATGTTGCCCCCTATTTTTTTAGAATTAAAATTAACTACTCTCTCAAATCACCATCATCGAGACGTTTGAACTTTTTGAGGTGCATCTGATTAGCTCTTTTATGACACGAGCCCCTTAGTCTTGGATCAAGGCTTAAGATAAAAACATATTTTATACAAATCTTTGGTTTCTTATTTTTAAAGTACCATTTTTTTCAAAAAATCTTTTTCTTTTAAATCATCAAAAATTTTCATTCTTGGGGATACTCTAGCCCTACCACTTTGAAAGTATACTCTAACCTTGTTTCCCATCAAAAAGTTAAATTTTCTCTAAATTGTCATGTCAGTTGTTCTTTAATAATCAAAGGCAGCTATGAGATACATTTCAATCATCCCTCCTATTGACGTTCTTTTGTTTGTGATTGTTTATTTGTGGAATTATTATATTCATTTTCGTCTTACTAAGACATTTTCTTTTTGTAGTGACTATCGTGCATTCATATTTAAAATTTATTTTTAAAAAAATTGTACAAGGTAATTTTTAGTGTTGGCATCTCTTTAGTGCCTAATATGGAATATCCACATTTTTAAAATTTAATCCAAAAATTATTTTCATAAAAAATCCCTATGCTCCTTATAACTTCGCAGGGCATAGGTGATATAAAATTTTGTTTCAAACCATGGATCTATAATTTTCACAAAACTTCATGCATAAAAGGGGATTATACCTAAATAATGACCAAATGGAACTGATTAAGCCAAAACCGAAGTGAAATATAGTTAGCAGGTATTGATTTGGGGCATCATAAGGGTGTTAATCCTTTTTTATATGTAACCAACTCCCAAACCCAACCAACAGATCTCTGGACCTTGTAAACCTTGAAATCATTGTTTCAAATTTTGTAACTAGGGATATTATTTTCAATAGGCATTTGATCATGCCTAGCCCAAAATGGATGGTGGTGACTGTAAATTTACATGTACTTCATAGTAATTTTCCAAGATTAGTTGGATAAGCAATTCCTTTGACAATCTCTGTCCTTTCCATATTATCATTCCTAATCTAAATCCTAACCAAAGGATAACTCAAAGGCTAAAACCAAACACCATATCCATTTCTTTTAAGTCATGCACATCTACTTTAGATCATTCAGAGATAAAAAAAAGTACATTGCGACACTCTAAAAGGGGACTATTACCTTTTCATTGTTCAATTAGACTTTAACTGTACAAATAACATGTAGAATATGAAGCATGTGTTATGGGACTTGGGGTAGCTGTGAAAAGAAAAGCTTGATTGTTAAAAGTATACAGAGAATTAATTTTGCTATTTTACCAATTGCATAGAGAATCAGAAACTCAAGATCTAAGGATACAACAATATAAAAGGTTAATCTAGAATTGCTCAAAAAGTTTAAGGAAATTGAATTCATTCATTTATCTTTAGATGATAATCAAATGGAAAATGCCTTAGCTAAAGTAAATAAGGAGCAAAAGGTTACACCAATTCAGATGAAACCTATATGAGTCCCCTACATACTATTGCTATGTCCAAATGAAAGCAGATGACATTTTATGGTATCATGACACAAAAAGATATTTCAAGGATTGAGTATATTGGGCAATGCTTTTAAAACTAACAAAAGAGTTGACAATGAATTTTGTCTTAGATGGAGAGATTCTTTATAAGAAGTGTTATGATCAAATGTTGCTAAGATGTGTTGATGCTCTCAAAGCAAAAAGATACTAGAAGAAGTACATGAAGGGATTTGCAAAATCCATGCAAATGGATAGAAATTCTTCTAAGTTCTTAAAGAATTTAAGATAGAAATTTTCCAAGTTCTCAAAGCATTTAAGATAGAAATTCTTCTAAAATCTTGAAGTTATTATTTTTTTTTCTTTCATCTTTCTTCTTTTTGGTGAGCAAAAATCATGCTAAGCTCATGGATCTTGATTCATGTTGAAACGTTAAGCATGATGGCCATGACTAATTTTTTTTTTTTTAATTTTAGTAGTTATGCTTCATTTTTCTTAATAATAACTTGTTTTTCTTACATATTCATGTTATTGTTGATATGTTGATATGTTGATATTGTCGTTGAGATGATGTTGATTTTGTCACATGTATATAATCATGTTAAGACTATTTTCCTTGGTATTTTCCTATTAATATGTTGTTAAAACATGTTTATAGGTTTATTTTTCATGATTTCTTACCTGATAATGTTGGTTTAAGTTTGGTAGAACCTAGATATATAATTGATATGTTGAGGATAAATTACTTCTTGCCATTTTTTATGATGGTCAAAACACATGTAGGCCTTAATCTTAGTGTTATTTGTTATTTTTATATTGATTTATGTTATTTTGTGATTTTGAAAGTTAAAAGGACCAAAAAAATAAATTTTTCAAAAAAGTTTGAGGCCATGGATGGGTAGATCCATGTTGGTCCAGCCTAACAAAGTGTGCTTGGTTGATGTTTTCGATGTTTATTTTGTAAATATATAACATGTAGGGATCAATATACAAATATAAAAAATATAAGGACTTGTTTCCAAAAAATAACAAATGGGTTGTTTTTGGAACTAGCATGTTTAATCGAATGTTCCTTATAAATTTTAGCTAGATTTTTGTGTTATTAAAATATATTTGATGCTTGATTTCATGTTTTGTATCACATAGGGACCAACATAGAAATTTAGGAAAGTTTAGTATCCATTTAGCAAAGTATCTTATTTTAGTGTTAAAATAGTCATTTCTCATATTAAATTCATCATTTAGGATAATATGGTAATTTTGGAGTATTTCTATAATTTCTTTGGTCTTTGGAAGGGTGTGGAAAATACTAAAATCTTTCATATCCTTTGGTCCTCTGGTGGGGTACAAAATGCGATTTTATAAAATTTTAGGGGCTTTATTGCAAGATTTGCATCCTAGGTCACCTTTGATATCCATATTACCTATTTAGTGTAAAATCATCATTTCTTACCTTTATCAAGTCCTTTATGGTTACAAGATACTTTTACGTTAAAGGCATACCTAAGGGGCATTTTGGTAATCTTTTTTAGAACCAAGTCCTAGGTAATCACTAGGATGCTTTTATGCCAAAAGTGTACCATTAGGATAGGTTCACTTTCTTATGATTTTTTTTTGTGTCCTCCAGGGTACTAGGATACTCTCACTTCAAAGGTATATCTTAAACGCATTTTAGTAATTTTTCCTAAAGCTAATCTTGGATAGTTGTCAAGATGCTTTTATGCCAATGGTGTGCATTTAGGATTGGTTCATAATTTTTATAATGATATTGTGTCCTTTAGGGTACTAAAATATTTTCATATCGATGGTGTACTTTAGGGGGATTTTAGTAATTTATCACAAAACCGAGTCCTTTAAAGTCACTAGGATGCTTTCATGTTGAAAGTGCACTTTCGGGGACATGCTAGTCACTTTAACCAAATGTGGATCTTTAGAGTCTAGTACTTTTAGTCTAAACTGAGTTTTAGGGTAATGTTTATATACATAAATCAAAATTTTTAAAAAATTAAGGTAATATCTCTGAGTTAAAGTAATATATGGAATTTCTCCCAAAATATGAGAGGGGTTCTAAGGATTATTTTGGTAACTAGATATCCTTTTCAAAATGAAAATATAAATTTATGTAAATTTCAAAAAAAAAACTTTGCATTCCTTATCCCTCTAGTGGGGTGCAAAAGATATTTTGAATTTTAAAATCTTTAATGTTCTTTTGAGAATGATAAAAAAATTTTATGTTCCACTAGTCCTTCAATAGGGTACGTAAGAGATTTTGATTTTCAAAAATTTCAAAAACCTGATTTTCCTAACACAGAATAATAAATTCATTTCATAAAGTATTATTTTGGGAATTACAATTAAATGCCATATGTTGAAACTAGATAAAAATCAAAATTCAAGTTAACATGTAATTAATAAGGTACCAATTTTTAGGCATCATAAAAGAGTTAATCCTTGTGATTGTAACCAAATCCTAGACCCTTTTATATGATCTCTGGTATGATCATAGACCTTAGAGCTTGTACTCTAGGGTTTTGTAACCCTTAAAGTATGAACTACAATAGGTGACCATCTCACCTAGGCTAAACAGATTGGTAGCGGTGACTCTAAATGAATAGTCATTTTGTAATCACTATTTAGGGTTAAGTCGGGTAAGCAATTCATCTCGACCACCTAGTCTCTAGATAAAAGAAAATATTAATAATGATATGGCCCATGGGAATAAGAGAATATAAATAGTAATATATCAAAAAATATAGGAATAAAGGCCTTTTAATTTGAGCTTGGTCAGGATTCGTATTTGGGCCATGTAGTGACATTGTGTTAAATATTTCACTAAGTAATTCATAATTTGCACAGCCTTGTTTTTTTGACCATTTTGAAAATCTTTATTTTTTAGTGACATCAGAAAAATATACATAATCTTAATTAATGTAAATTAATAATCTAAAATATTAAGGAGAAGCATAAAAATAATTTTACCCAAAAAATGCTTCCCAAATGTCATCTGATGCATTAACCAGGTTGGATGTTATATCCCATTTAACTCCAATATGCCAAATGATTTTTACGCATAATTTAATTTACCCTTTAATTTGTACACACCATGATCCCTTCTAATTGTATCACATAACTTACTATTAATTTCTCTAACCATATTTCTTTTTAAAAAGTAGATGATTATAATTTTCCTTCCCTAACTTTTCTAACTAAAAGCTAAATAATTGCTTCGTTATTTGCTTTTCGCCAATCTTTTGTGGTATCAACATCTTTAACCTTCTTTTCCATTTAAATGCTATTTATAAATACAAGCTAATCATCAATAAAATAATAAAATTACTTAAAACAAGAACACTAATTTATTATTAAAATATTGATGCCAATTAGCACATTTATAATTCACCACCTTCATTTCTGTTATGGATACCCTATATATATATAAGTTCATTAAAGCTTAGAATCCATTATAAGCCCAACTTACTAGCTGTTAGAACCATTACCAATGGTTGAACATTGTTAATTTTTAATAAACTATCTATTGTCTTAATTCTTTTACATTATGTTTTAAAGGCAAAAAAATAAATGTAATATACAATTTAATATGCGAGATATTAGGCTAAATTACTATAGCTTTTATCTTGGCTAACAAAGGAGGAATTTCAAAATTTTTAAATTTGCTTCACATGTTGAAACCTTTTGATTAATGAAGTGCAAGATTTATTTATGAATATGCATGAACATTAGTTCAAATTTGTATATTTCAAAATTAAGAAGGCTTCATGAATTAAAGGTAACAAATCATTGCTAAACAAATCTCAGAGAAAAGAAATTAATAGAAAGGTGAAATAAATCTACTTTAATTTTTATTTTCATATTTATCAATGTGATTTGAATTTAGATTGTAACAAATTCATGATCTCTTTTTCGTTAGCTATTTAAACTCTATCTTAGAAATGGATTTCATTGATTTAAACATGAGCTATCAAGAAATAAGTGCAAATCTCCAATTTTAGCTTCAATTCAAGTGCAGTGTTTTAATAGAAGAAATCAAAATAGAGATCCTCGTATATTTACCACATGCTTTCTGATTTAACCCTTACTATTGATAACTTGATAGTTGTTATGAGGACATTATTTTCTAAAATTATTTTCGATATTTGGAATTGTCTTGTTTTGATTATGCACTATGAAGTTTTCACAAATGATATCGTAAGATATGCATTTGCAAGGATAACTTTATACAAGAATAATTTTAAAAATCTTAAGGGTAGTGACTATTACTGAAATTTCTAAAAAAAAAGTTCAAGGTGTTATCAATTGTCCACATAAATGTTTTTTCTGTCAAAACTATAAATATCAATGAAGTCAAATAACAAATTGGTTCAAGACATATATGAAAAAGTAAAATCTATGATAAAAGATGAAGATTTAACCCATTGAATTAAATAACTAAATAAGACCAAAGAGTGACTAAAAAGATAAAATCAAAAGATAATTGTAGAGAATTACTGATAATTAATTCCAAGGAAAACACAAAAGTAGTCACAATTAAGATTTAAACCATAGAAATAAACACCAAAATTAAAATGTAAGTTTAAAAATATATATATTCACACTTTTGATTAGAAGACTATAAATATTTGATTCTTTAAATATATATTTTGAAGTATGTGAGAGCAGGGAACATAATGAAATAAGAAAAGTATAGAAAACATATTTTAATCTTTTAGGGTTCTATTAAATGAGTTTTAGGGGAAAATAAGCAAAATATATAGTTTTTTTGTTTAAAGACTCTAATTAGGGTCTCTGATTTACCTAAAATTTATTAGAAATCTCATGAAATATATAGTTTTTTTTGTGTAAAGACTCTAATTAGGGTCTCTCATTTACCTAAAATTTATTAGAAATCTCGTGTTTTCCATTTGTCCTATTCTTCGAAAACATATTCATTGAATCTAATTTGGACCTATTAAAATTTTCATTTTTTTTAAAAGCATTTTTTATTTTTCCATTCAAAAAAGTAGTAGACACCTAAATTTTTTTGGACCCTAATTCAACTCCCTTGAGATCTATGATCACTAAAGGTATTGCCTTCCCCATGTCCCCAAAGTTAATGGAGATGCCCAAGGACTAAATTGAGTAAGTGAAGATGTTTGGAGGGCTAAAACTAGACATTTCCTACAAAACATGTTACAAATATCAATAATTAAGCTTTCAATGGTCAAAATTTCAAAGATAAAAGTAGTTATCAGTACTTTGCATATAGAATCAAATTACATTTTCTAAGGAGCTAAAGCATTGATACTTTTGTCAAAACTCAAGGCTTTTATAAGAACAAGTATCCACATCAGTATTCATACTTCAAGCCAAAATTGGTCCAACCATGCCCACTTTCTAAATTTCCAATGGCATTTTTCTTCTTCAAACAATCAAAATGACCATCATTCATGTACAAATCATATAAGAACTTTTTCAATGCTTCAAAATCAAAATTGAAATATTAGAAGAATGAATTTAAAAAAAGGGTCCATTGGGCTTTGGTTGCCTTTGCCATCTAGGCCTAAAGATTGTCATTACATTTTGGACTTTGATATTTCAATTTAATAAAAATTGGCCTAAGTAAGAAAAAAAGATGATAGGATTTAAGCAATACATAGTCATTGCATTTTGGACCTTGATTTTTAATGTGTTAAAATTGGCCCAAATAAAAAAAGATGATAGCATTTTGAACCAAGAATTGTCATGACATTTTGGACTTTGATTTTTAATGTGATAAAAATTAACCCAAATAGAAAAGATGATAGGAAATAATGAGGAAAGGTTGAGATTACTAAAATTGAAAAAGGGTATAAGTGGAGGAAAAATGGTAATTTTAGTAATACAAACGGATAAGTACTAAGTTAGGCTTATAGGGTGCTTCCTTGGTCCTAAATTTAAGAGACTTTAGCCAATGAGAAATTAAAACACATGAGGAGACATGTACTGAGGTTTGAAAGGAAACAAAATAACTGCAAAAGACCATGAAAGGGTAATGGCATAAGGCTCCCATATAACCACCTTTCTTCCACTTTTTTGATAGATTACACTTACATATACTTTTATTTTCACTCCTTTCTTTCTTTAAAAGAAATTCAACCAAAAATGCCACTAAAAATTAAAAAAGAGAAAGCTCTTTTTTCAGCCTTACCTATATCTACTTATTATTGCTTTTTTTTTAATTTTTTTCTTTTTTTATGGATTCTCATGGCATACATGAAAAATATAATCATTTGAAAATGGAAAAAATAAATTTTCTCATGCATTTTTATTCTTATTTCATACATATTAAGGTTTATTATGGTTATTTGCTATGCAGTTTTTATGCTTTCTACATTTTTGGTTTTTTTCCTCCTTTAAAGTAAGGCATGAAATTTTATGATTCCAAAGCTTTTACTTTAGATAGGTGGATGAGTTGAACGTCTTAGGTTCATGTAACTATCTTTTAAGTTTGACTACCTTAATTTCACAAAATTTGTTTCCAAAATGATTTCCCAAGTTATGTGAGGCTTAGCCTTACTTATGGGCTTAGATATCTATATATTTGTATTTTTGAGCTTCATGAAACTTGGGAAAAAAGGTTTGCCCAAGATTATGATATAGTTGATTTTAGGCTAAAAAAATACTTTTTTAAACATTTTACAACTTAAAGATTTGGTAAAGATTTAATAAGGTTGAGATTATTGGTTTTGTCACCCAAATAGTTTATTAGTAGAAGGACATTTTGCAATCATCTTCGCTTTTGTCCAATCCTTAAGTTATTGATGTAACATGACACAAGACCAACCCTTAAGACCTTTCATTACTTCACCAAAGTAGCACATGAAACCAAAGCTAGCTGTCGACATCATGCTTTGGCTTCATCATGAAAAGGAACACGTATGACTTAAAAGATATTTGTGCGAGTAAAAGATATTTGTGTGAGTATTCTTGATCGAGAGTTCTCTTTTATAAGTCAAAAAGAGGATCATAGGGTGAATTGCTTATCCAACCGGTCTCGATTTGCACCCACTAAATACCAATAATTGGAGTCACCACCAACCACTTTAGGCTATGCATGATTAAATGCCTATTGAAATGATATTTAGAGTTACAAAACTCAAAATGTTGATTCCATGGTCTATATAATTTAGAGATTTGATGGTTGGGTTTGGGAATTTGTTATGCATAAAAAGGAATGAACCTCCCCGTGATGCCCAAAATCGATTCTTTTCTAGCCATATCTTACTTTGGTTTTAGTCCTCTTAGTTTTAACTTGTTATTGTTTAAATATGATCCCTTTTTATGCATGATTTGAATAAAATAAACTTGAGTTTTAGATAAAAATTTAAATCACGTATGCTCCCTAAAAAGGTAGGGAAAATATGGATTTTTTATTAAAATATTCTTTGGATTTAGATTTTGAAAATCAAATATTCTATATCAAGCACTGGAGAGAAACCAACATGGAACATAGCCTTACGTCTTTTTGAAAAAAAATTATTTTGAAAACATGAATGCAAATTAAACACCACAAAAGGAAAAATGCTAGTAAGCCGAAAAAATTAAATATTGCATAAAATAAATCATAAAAATAGGGAGAAAGGAAGGGACGACTAGAATGTATCTCTTAATTGTCATTTATTATCTAGAAAAATTAAGTTGGCACTTTTAGAGATGAGATTGGATCAATTAATTTGGGAAAGAGAAAATTTAATTTGATTACTTTTTTTTTTGAAAAGCAAGGTTTGAATATCCCCTTAAAAACTAGTGTTGGAGTATCTTTAAAGGTGAAAGTTTTAGTTACTTTAAAAAACAAATTTGGAGGATTAATCTTGACAAAAGTTAAATAATTTCTCGACAAAACATCATTTTTGATGTAATTTGACAACATAAGTGGTTTTGCATAAAAAGGTAGTGATTGATGAAAATTGATAAAAAAAAATGTTTATGCCTTGATCCTAGCCTAGGGGAAGATTGGTTGATTGGGATCACTTAGAGGCATTCGGATGCCTCAATGTAGGAATTCGAATAAATTAATTAATTTCAACTAATGCTGAAAAAAAAGGGATAGTATCATGCTATTCCTCGTTGATATTTTATTTTAGGAAAATTCAAAGGTTTCAAGGGTTAAGTGAGGTACCACTAGAAAGGTGACTTGATAAGGTTTAAGAAAAAAAATATTGAAAATTTCCAAAAACATCTCATTTCAGGTGGAAATAATTTTTGAAATTGGGTCAAGTGCAACAATAATAGGATGTGTAGGGAAAGCATGTGGCTAAATTCAAAAAATCATTTCCAATTCATACGGAATCATTAAATAAAAAATGATACCTTTCTAGAAAGGGGATTTCATAAAAGTTTTAGGAAAAAATTTTAAATGTTTAAAAAAGATTATATGATAGGCAACATGGCCCAAAAATAAAGTAAGTCATTTACTCTAGGGGTTACAAATAGCATTAGTTCAAAAACTGGTATCTTTCTCATCCGAGATGATCTGAGGACAAGTGCGACACCATTTGAAAGATAATTTGATGCCCTTTTAGGAAAAAATATCAAAAAGTTCATGAAAAATAGTTTAAAGCTCGAAAATGATTTTTTAAATCATGGCTCTAGTGCTACCAAGGCAAAAATAGGAGATTTTTGGAACAAATCAAGGCATAAATTAAAAGACATTTTATTTCTAAAAATAAAACATTTGGCCTCAATAACCATTTAATCCAATCATGAAAGACTTGATTTTCCCCAAGATAATGAATAAAAAAACCTTAACACTATATTAATCCTCATTTAGTGAAGTTAATATGGCCTTAACTTAGGGAGTTATTGAAAAAGGTTTTTAAAAACCATTAAACAAGGATCTTGACCAGTATATTACGAACATATATGACATTCATGACAATGAAAATAGATAACATGTTTAGAAAAATGAAAATGGAATCTTGACATGTAAATGATGACAAAAATAAAAGATAATGACTAGTAAGATGCATGGAAGACTTAGCTTTATAAAAAACCTCATGAGTCATGCCATGGAAGATGGTATGAAAATTTTCAAACAAGAAAAAATTTGGTGAAATTTTTAGAACAACATTAAAACATGTTTTTGAAGCAAAGCAAGCATATAAACATGGTAAAGCATAGCAAAAGGGTCAATATAGCATTAAAAAAATATTACGTCTACTACAAACAAGGCCATAAGATGCATGAGAGTCCTAGGAATATGATTATGGTCACATGGATATGGCTCTCTAAAATGATAATAAAAAAAGAAAATAAGATGAGAATAAGATGAAAGTTATACTAATTACTTTTATACCTTATTTTAGCCCTCGAGCAAAAAATTTATCAACTTTGAGCTTATCTTTGCTATTGATTAGACAGAAAAAGGTGGTCAAAATGAGTTTAAGTGATGTGCTAACAATAGAGGGGAGGTTTTAGATGAAAAGATAGTGAAATAGAGGGTTTTAAAAAGGTTTTTAGTGGCAGCTTTAGGTGGTTGTAAGAATAAAAAGTCTTTTTTAGGGAATAGTGGCTAATAAGAGCTTTTTAGAGTGTTTGATTATTTCTAGTTGTGTTTATTGAGCCAAAATTGAATCCTTTTTATAGTCCAATGTTTAACCAATGTATTTTGAACCTAAAGCAAGGGCTTTTTTAGGTTTTAGCCATGTACAACTTTAGATACTATGCCTAGTTGGCTGTTTTCCCATTTACTGCATCAAGTAGAGTCGTGGAGCAAAGAGGTTAAAGATGTTTACAACATGGAGAAAAACTAAGCATGCCCCAAACAAACCATGTTTTTCATAAAAATATCTAAATTTCAAGTCATTTTGGGCCTAAAAATTTGTTAAAAACCAATCATAGGTCTAAAGTTAAGGTCTAGTATGAATTTTGATAAGTTTTATGCCAAAAACGTGTTTAAATCATATTTTGAGTTCAATGGTGCAAGGGTCGAAAACATCATGATCTAAGCAAAAATACCTTGTGGTATTGATACCAAGCATAATGTATCAATACCTAAGCCAATTTTTTGCTTTTAATATCGATACAAGACTTATTGTATTGATACCAAGACCCATTTTTGCTTTTTGTATCAATACTTTTGAAGCTTGTATTGATACCTTGGTTTATGGCATCGATACCATAAACATTGTATCGATACAAGCCTTGAGAATTTTCAAGTTTTGATACCTCTTATGTTATATCGATACAAAACATCCAAAAATCAAGATTTTAGCTTTAAATAACATGATATTGATACCAAAGCTCCATGTTTCAATACCATTACCAAAGCTATCGATACCAAGGGTGATATTTAGGGGTTTTGAGGGTTTGGTACATGTACCCATGTGACTTTTGTGTACCTTTCACCATTCAAACATCTCACCTTTGCTAGGAGGGATGGGGAACTAACCTATGTTCATTCAACACTCCATTGATGCCCAGGATAATGAACTTTGATGCTTTGGATGATAGCACGAACAAAATGAGGTATCTACAGCTACCTTATTTAGCCATTATTGAGTATCAAGAATAGGGCAAAAAAATATACATCATTTTTCTAGGGTATGCCTAGTGCTACCTTATGTTCTTGTATAAAAGGGTTAAAATTAATATGTTGCTGAGGTAGAAGAAAAATTTTGGCAATGGTTTTTATTCTTGTGAAAAAGATAGAGCTTGAATTTTTGGATGAAAAACTAAACTATGATCCTAGGCTTGACCTATCCCTAGATTTGACTTAAATGATGAAATGCCAATGCATTGAATCACTGCTAGCAACATTGGACTTTGAAAAGGTTTCCTGACAAAGGTTTCGGATAAAAGAGCTAAACTATGATCCTTGGATCGATATATCCCCAGGTTTGACTTAAAAATGACAAAATGCCAATGCATCGAATCGTGGCTAACAAGATTGAACTTTGAAAAATTTCTTGACAGAGGATCTTGATTGAGGTTCTTGACTAAGGTTCTTAACAAAGGTGCCAATAATCTAGATCACAACATTCTAGCAACGTTAGACTTTGAAAGGATTTCTTAACATAGTGCTTGACTGAGTTAACTAAGGTTCTTGACTAAGGATCTTGACAAAGTTCTAGACATATATTCTAGACATAAGTTCTTGACAAAAGTTCTTGGCACTAGTTCTAGACATAAGTTCTTGCCATAAACCAATTAACTAGGTTTGACCTACTGATGTTACTGGGCTTAGATTTTCTTGACATGATGATGTGAGCTAGTAAGCTGAGACTAGCCTACCGGCATCATTAGGCATTTATTTAAAGGATGCAATATCTTGAAGAGATAGGGTTTGACCTAAGCTACCGTTTCATTTGCCAATTTTTGATATTAAAAATTCTTACTAAGATGTTCTTTGAGGCCTAACAAATTTTGCTTGATATAATTCTATCAAGATTATGTTATGCTATGATAATATGAATACATGATGTGGTAATATGGGTATAAGTTTCTTTACATGATTATGATAGAAAGTCTAATACGAGAATAGACATCGCAAGTTATCTTCTGATTGGGAGCTCTAGTGGCTATTTCCTTGACATAGTTTAAAGTACTAACTTTGGACCTAATGTGCTTCGAGATCATGACCTTTTGGGTGACCTGATGCTTGAGTGGTTCTTTTCTTGACTTCAAATATCAGGTGGCTTCTTCTAATAAGGTGAAGATTCATGTTTCTTAACTCGGATATTTGATGATGATTTTTTTGATAGGTTTGATGGATATTATTAACAATTTGAGGATAAAGTGACTTTTTGTGTCTCGATCAGTTTGGTTAATGTTTGAGTCTTGATGTGATTTTTTATTAAGGTGCATGAATTTGTCTTAGGTTAGTTTGATAATTTTTCTTGATTGATGACCTTGGGATTTGATAATGGTCATGATGGATGGGTACTGAACATGGGGAATTAAGGATCTTGACAATCAAGGCATGAATAAAGCTCTTTATGCTCTTTTTATCATTTTGATGTAATATTAAGAAATCTTGATGTGAATCTTATTTGATTATTAAATGCTATAAATTAAATGACAAGCATAATGCAATATAGATGTAATGTGCAGGGGTTAAAAGGAAACAAGATAGAATTTCATTCATGCAAAGACAAATGATGCAATTTGGTTCACATTTGACAAAAAAATGTAACGACAATAAAGTAACTTTTGGGTGATTTAATGTTTGATCAATCATGAGATAAGCATTTCATTTGATGCACCTTAAGATCTTTCTCGAACGATGAACTTGTCTGATGGAAGTTGATCTTTTAAAGACCTTTAAACTTGCCTCGTGCTATTTTGCAACCACCTCAACTTCAATGTTTACTTCCTTATCCCTCTAGATTCAGGTTAGGCTTGATTTGGTCGAGGTTTGTTTTGATTTAAGGTGAAGTTGAGTGGGATTGAATTGGACATGGCCAAGATTGGGTGAAATTCGACTGGAGTTTCTTGACAAGTTTTTGGATAGGATTTGACTCGATTTAGGTTTCATTAAGTTTGGTTTTTTTTTTTTTTCTGAGGATGCCCTCTCGAGTTTTCATCCTTTAGGAATAGTATTTTTTGGTAGACTCTAAATTGATTGGATTGGGCAAGACATTGCTGTCACAATATGGCTAGGATATGAATCTTGACTAGCTAGACTTAAAAAGCAGGTGTACCCCTCTTTGCTATATATATATATCATATTCTTTTATTTTTGAGGACCCTATCATTATTATCATTTTTTTATTTTTCATATTTGGAGATTTAGAGATTGAGGGCAAGCTGAGTCATTCATTTGACTAGACCGTAAAAATCATTACGAAATGACTATTTACCTTAGAGTCACTACCAATCTATTTGGGTTAGGTGAGATTGGTTACCTATTAGCATTCGTATTTCAAGGGTTACAAAACCCTAGAAAACCAACTTCAAAGTCTGCACTCGTACTAGATGTCATATGAAAGTGTATAGGAGTTAGTTACAATCATAATTAATGATCAACCTTCTTCTAATGCCCGGCTACAGTACCTTATTAACCATGTGTTAATTTAAATTCGATTTTTATTCGATTTCAATAGTTAATATTTAAATAGAATTCCTACATCTAAAAATCTTCAAAATCTAAATTTATTATTTCGTATGAGGAAACCGGGTTTTCAATATTTTTAAAAATAAAAAAATATTTTCTATACTCCACTAAAGAGCCGGAAGAATACAGACGGTCAAAATGTCTTCCATACCCCACTGGAAAGAATATGAAAGGTTTTATTTTAATAATCAAAATCTCTTGCATACCCTACTAGAAACCAAAGGAATATGTAAGGTTTTAATTTTATAAAATTTGAAAAATCATAATTTTCACTTTGAAAAGGATATCTCATTATCGAAATAATCCATAAAACCCCTCTCATTCGTTGAGAGAAATTCTACGTATTATTTTCACATCAAAGAAATCATCTTAATTTTAAAAATTCCAATTTTATAATAAAGAATAAAATTTATCCTAAGACTCGACTTAGATTGAAAGTACTATACTCCAAATTCAATCTAAATGACCAACATGTCCTGTAAAGTATTCCTTTGACATAAAAGTATCTTAGTGACTGTAAAGGATATGATTCTAAACTAAATTAATGCAATGTCCCTTAGGTGTACCTTTTACATATAAATATCCTAGTAACCTAAAAGATTCTATAAATTTATAGACAAATGAACCTATTCCTACTATACACCTTTGGCATAAAGTATCTAATAATCACCTAGGACTTGGTTTCAATGTAAATTACCCAAATACCATTTAGGTGTACCTTTGACATATAAGTATCTTGGTAACCCTATATGACTCCATAACTTTATAAATGAACAAACCTGTTCCTACTATGCACCTTTGACATGTAAGTATCTTGGTGATCACATAGAACTCAATTCCAAGAAAAAATTAATAAAATGCCCCCCAAGTTGTACCTTCGACATATAAGTATCCTACTACCCTAAAGGACTTGATGACATCATAAATGAGCGAACCTATTTTTGTTGTACACCTTCGACATATAAGTATCCCAGTGATCACATAGGCCTCGGTTTTAAGTAAAATTACTAAAATACCTCTAAGGTATGGCTTTGACATAAAAATATCTTGCTAACTTAGAGAACTCGATGACATCATAAATGAATAAACCTATTCCTACTGTACGCCTTTGACATATAAGTATCCCAGTGATCAGAGAAGCCTAGATTTTAGGAAAATTACAAAATTACCTCAATGATGTGTCTTCGACATAAAAGTATCACGATAATCTATTGGACTCGATAATGGTGTGAAATGATAATTATACCTTCCATGGGTAACTTGGGCATCAAGATTAACCTAGAATGCAAAATTTGCTAAGAGGTCCTTGCATTTTTCAAAATTGCATTTCTTACCCCACTAAAAAACTAGAGGAATATAAAAGGTTTTAATATTTTGTACGCTTCTCTAAAACATTAGAGGAATGGCAAAAATATTTTTATATTGGAAATTTTATACAAGAAAAAATAAATTTTGACCTTAGACACAAGGTTTTCTTAATGGAATTTAAACCTTTTGAATTTTGCAATTTAGTCCCTTCATAAAATAAAGCCATAATTAAACACAAAATACATCACAAAAAATCATGGAAATCACGTCAATAGTCTTAAAAAGTATTTGGCTAACTATCTATGGCCTTGGAGCAATTCCTTTTTAAGTTTTGAAAATTAGTCCCTAAACTTTGTAAAGTTGCATAAATGCCCCAAGATGGGTAGAAATATATAAAACACATAAAAAATTTTAATATACATGAAAGATATCCCTAAAGGTCTACAAATGGCTTAACCAAGCATGAAAGCCTTAAAACTAAATTTTTTATTTATTTTTGGAATTTAGTCCCTGTATCATATATTCATGACAAAACAATTTAAAACATCTCAAAATAAACATGAAAAATACATTAAAAATCACATAAAGTATTCACCAAGCACCTATGGCCTCAAAACAATTTGTTTTAGCTTTTTGCAAACAAGTCTCTAAACTTAAGAAATTGCGAAAAGGCTTTTGAATTGTATGAAACACACTTAACACATTAAAAAATACATGGAAAACACTCTTAAACATCCCAACATAGATTTGGCCATGCTTAAATGGCCATGGTAAAATAACCTAAAAAACTCAAAATTCAAAATCATCAACATTAGATTCAGCCAAACCCTAAACCCTAAACCCTAAATGAAGCTTACAAATTTATTTCATCCATATCATCACATTTGGCCAAGCGCCATATCAAGCAAAGACAATATTCTTTCACACATAATTTTATAGATATCAACAAAAATACATGTCATAAATTTCAATTAAGCTTAAATATGTATAAAATCATGAATATATTAACATTTTTATTAACAGTCAACATGAAAACATCAAGGAAAATTACATGATTAAGAACTTATGTACAAGAAAAATAAACAACATATCAACAACAACATAAAAATCCAACAAAATTAAGTTATTAACAAAAATACAACAAAAATCACAAAATGTATAAAATTGTTCAAAGCATTCAACACTTGGCCTTTTAATATAGATCAAAATCTAAGAGCACAAGTGATCATGAAGCTCACAACAAGGATGAAATATAATGGAAATGAACAAAAATCACAACTTCTCCAAGTGAATTACCTTGAAAGCTTGAAAAACTTGAAAAAAAAAACCTCAGTAATTTAGTGAATTTTTAGTGCTTTTGGCTTATGGAAGCTATCCTCCTTTTCATGAAAGCTCTCCTTGCCAAGGCTTAAAAAAATACCTTGGTAAATGGCCACTAGAGTTTTCTACAGTTTTTTTCTCTCTTTTAGCTTATTTTTTATTATTATAACTTTTTTAATTTTTTTTATTTTGATAAGATTTTTATTATTTTTTGTCATTTTGCATGATGATGTCATGCATGACATGATCATCTAGAGATGTGAGAGAGAAGAAACTTAATTTGAATAAAAATATATTATAGGGACTAAATTGTAACAAATTTAAAATTATGTATTCAAAGACTAGCATTTCACATAACACATTTAATTAAAAATTTAATCAAGATAAGCTTTTTTAGCTTGTTAGAAAACAAAAATGGTCGCATTGGGCTTGCCAAAAAGTTAATGGGCTTCCAAGCCCATTAGAAAAATTAATGGGTTTTAAGGCTCGTGTAATGGAAAAAATATAATTTGATCGATAAAAAATGAAATTAACATATAAAAATTCCAAAATAAATTTTTGATAAGTTTTATGTGTAAGAAGAAGGCAATTAAAAATTTCAAAACTCGTAAAATTTACAACAAAAAACCTTTTCAAAAGGAAATTATATTTAAAAAATGAAAAATTTATAAAATAAATTGAATTTTCAAAAAATGATTTAATATGAATTTAATGAAGGTAATTAAAGAATTTTAAAAATTATAAACTTGAAAAAGTCTTACCAAAAAATTTTACGGAGTAGAAAACTCTATATTCTAGAAATAAAAAAATTCCAAAAATTATGTTTAAATTTTATAATAATAAATGTTATTCAAAAAATTAATAAAAATATTAAAGATAAAAACTCGATATGCAAAACAAATTTTATTTGAAAAATTTTTAAAAGTATGATATTCATGGAACTGTGAAAAATTAAAAACTAATTACTAAAATAAAAAAAATGAATGCCTCGTGGTATAAAATGCCAATACAAATTTTTTCTTGAATATTTTTTATTTTTCAAAATGCATATCGGCATAAACACCATACAAGTATCTATAAAAATATATGATGATTAGCTTTGCAAATTTTACAAAAATTCTCAAAAAAATTCTTAAAAATAAAAAGCTTGACTTTGATATCATCTACATAAATGAATTTCAAAATTTCACAAGTATCAAGTTAAAAGCTAATTTTTTACCTTGATATTAGTATTTTTTATCTGAGATTTGTTTTGTACGACACTTGAAATGGCAATTTTTATGTCACATGCATATGTGGTGATTTACACATGACTAAAATGGTCTTGAAATCCTCACTAGGTGGCCATTAAGTTCTTGGTCTTAGATTTTTTAGACTATTAGGGAAGTGGCGGTGACAAAATTAAGTGTTAATAGCTGCCCCCTTTGGCCATTGCTAAGAATCAGGAGCGGGGCAAAGACTATAATGGACACAATTTTGTTCGGGCCATAGTAAACCCTTCAACAAAAAAGGATTTTTTTAAGAACATTGGACTTTTACATTTAAGTGCTAATGTTGACATAACTAAGGCTATTATCTATTTTTGGGCTTTGAATATTCCTTAGTGCTAATTTCGTAGGGACTAATCCAATAGCTACTTTGGAGCTTTTAAAAGCCTTTTTTACTACCTTACATAAGATCGGGTGAAGAGGTTAGCCTTCTTCACCTACCCAACACAAGACTGCATGAAAAGGCCATCTTCTTAAAGTCTTTTTCACTTATCTTACATAAAATCAAATAAAGCTGCCATTTTACTCAAAAACTCCTTTTACCTTTCATGGAATTAAATGAATTAGAATTAAGTCCTATTTCATCTACCTTTCATAAGATCGAATAAGAGGATAACTTACTCAAAAACTTTACCTACTTTTTACGAGATCGAATGAAGTAGACTTAAATCCTATTTCACCTACTTTTCATAGCACCAGATGAATAAGACATCTTACTTAAAAACTCTACCTACCCTTCATGGGATCGAACTAATTAGACTTAAATCCTACTTCACCTACCCTTTATGAGATTGGATGAAGAGGACATTTGAATTCAAAATATCATGAAGGTCAATATTCTTATATGTTGGCAAGGCCTCATCAATCTAAGCATCATTGTCATTAACTTCTTCTCTTTTTAAGAGCCTGAATTTAACCATCAAAGATAATTTTTAAAAAATTTTAATATGTTTTAGATTTCACCATGAAAACTTGGTTTACAAATAATTTTTTTTTAAATGCTTTGAATTTCATTATCAAAGACTTGGAAACTCTTTTGAATGCCATCACCATTGAAGATCTGAACACTCTTTTAAATGTGAAAACATTTTTACGTGCTTCAAATAACACCATTAAAGCTTTGAAAGTTCTTTTAAATGTTTCAAATATCACAATAGAAGCTTTAAAAACTTTTGAATGATTTGAATATCACCATCGAAGACTTTGAAAATGTTTTTAAATGGTTATAATATGGGAAGTCTTTTAAATACTTTGAATATTACTATCAAAGCTTTAAAAACTTTTGAATGCTTTGAATATTAATATCGAAGCTTTTAAAACTTTTGAATGCTATGGATGTCACCATCAAAGGCTTTGAAAACTTTTGAATGATTTGAATATCACCATCAAAAATGTCTTTTAAAAAAGAAGTTTTGAATACTTTGAATATCACAATCGAAGCTTTAAAAACTTTTGAATGCTTTAAATATCACAATCGAAGCTTTAAAAACTCTTTTGACTGCTTTGAATATCACTATAAAAGCTTTAAAAAAAAGGCATAGGTATTTTATGATTCTTGCAATTGCAATTACTTAAGTATGTAATGATTTAAATGATGATAACATTGTTTGAAGAAATCAAATGACAAAAATGCACAGATTGCTACTATTAAGAATGATGTAAATGCTTATGAAATGAAGCAAGTGTAGGTATGAATGATAAGGTACATGCATGAAAAATGATGCAGATACCAAAATCACCTAAATTGTGCAGATGATCATAAAATGATCCAAATATGAAATATTAGATAAAGCGTATGCTGTGGATAATGTGGAAATTGAAAATCTATTCGATCCTCTTATGCCTTGAAAAAGATCACTCCCTTTTTCAAATTATTTACAACATCTCACCCTTATGAGTTCACATTCTTATCTCATTTTTTCCTTTTCATGGATCAGGTACTATCCTGGTTTTATACTTTTAACTAAAAAGGCCTTTGACTCTTTTCATGATGCTTTTTTAAGTTTTTCATAAATGTTTATCTTATAGAAAAATGTATTTTGTTCAAAACCTTTAGGCTAAAATCATGATGTTCAAATCTTTTGAATACTTATGATCTTTTATTAAAATTTTTTTTAATGGTAATATGATTTTCTCAAAAAAATTAAAAAGCTTAAAAAACATGGGTTAGCCTAAAATTTCAAGGTGAATTTGATATATGCCTTATTTTCCTATACAGGAATGGATCATGTATATGAAACATGAATTTCTTTGAAAATTAGACAAATTTGATATTCCTTTAAGTCTCTTAACTATTAGCACTTTGATAGGTGCCAAGACTGGCCGTAAAGGATTAAGAAACAAAAGGTCAAATCTGATTTAGGAATAGAAGGTGAAATTAGAAAGAGGATGAATCTAATTTTAAAGTTAATTTCTCTAATTGAGAAATGGCCACTTAAGGTAGTTAGGGATTTTTTGACATTCCTAAAGTTCTTCAAAAATGTTTTTTCCCCTTGTAAAATTTTGGTAATTCCCATAGGTGGTACTGATGTCTTTTGTTGTTTCACTCTAAACTACCTATTTTATAGTTTTCACTATAATTTTATTTATAAAAAAAAAGAATACATAAGTACAAGCTCACTTTTAAAATAGATCATTAGTAATCTCAAGATTTTTCATCATTATACTTTTGAAAATAGTTGTTTTCTTTTGAAACATTCTTATCTTATGAAAACATTTAACATGCGTGCTTCACAAAATAATGTTGATTCAAAGCTAAGGGCTTCTCCAAATAAAGGTTACGCTAATCATGGCATGCACCTGTTTCTTTTAAACTAAGTTATTCTCAATGCTTACCTCCTACTAGTATACCCTTCAATGACATCTGGGTTTCCCTTCTTCAAAGCTTAATTTCCTAGCTTTGATGAAGCCCCTAACTTTGTACTCAAAAGTAGGGCAATCCTCCGTAGAATGACTTGGATTACCAGAATGATAATCACATCATTAATTAATGTCATACCAATAAAGATATAGGGGTTTCAGAGGCTCATTTTCGACAGGGGTCAATAGGTGATTCTACATAAGCTCAAGTAAAACCTCAAAATAAGACATGGGGATCTGCTTAATTCGATTTAGATTTTGCTTCTTGCATCTACTCTGACTGTTCTATTAGACCTTTTAGTGGTGAATGAAATCATGAGGGGGTGAATTAATTTATTAAAATTTTAGTAAATTAAAATTTTGATAAATAAAATTGAGAAATCTAAAAAATAAATTTTGGAATGCAAGTTAGTGAATAAAAATAAACAATTAAAGAAAAGAGAAAGAAAAAGCAAACTTGATGATTTATAGAGGTTTTGCATCAATTGCCTATGTCTTCTACCTCAGCCTCACTTACCTCGGATTTCCATAATTCACTAACTTAAATTGTTTACCGTTCAAGGATAAGGTATAACCTTTACACTCCCTATCTTTCAAGGCTAAGATAGAAATCTCTACCCCCTATCTTTTATGGCTAAGATAGAACGCTCTCTCATTACTTTTGAAGGTTAAGTAGAAACCTTTTCTACTTTTGAATGGCTAAGTAAGAACCTCTCCTTTTTGCAAGTATTTAAGTGCAAACAAATAAAACCTCTAAAGGTTAGGTGTTTACAAGAATTTTGGATCAAGGGAAATATGTATTTAAAGATACAAAATGAAGAATACAAAAGTAAGAATAATTAATCCTATACAAAGATGAACTACTTAGTGAAAATGATGGAAAAGATGAAAGATTTGACTTTAAGCACAATTCTCTTGGTTCCCCTTCTTGTTGGAGGTGTTGAAGTGGCTTATTTATACCTTTGATCATGTTTATAGCCATTGGGAACATTTGGTGAAGGAATATAGCCATTGGAGCCTTCAAAATGTCATTTTCCTATTGTTCCCTATGCCTCTGTATCGGTGCAATTAAGTGGGTATTGATACTTTGTGTTTAACAGTCTAAAATATGACTGTTAAACAGTCCTGTATTGATATAGAAAGATCTGTCTTGATACAAGAATAGTCCTATATCAATACAAAATGCTCTGTCTCGATACATGAACAGTGATTTCTGCATTTTAAGGTTATTTAGCTACTGCCAAGTATTGTATCAATATATACACATAGTGTATCTATACATTCACATGAAAATCAATTTTAAAAAGTTTTACATGACTTTAAAACATGTAAACTTATCTCAAAAATGTTTTATATAGAAATATGTATTAAGAACACATTTTTGAGTGCTTGAAAGAGTTAAAACACTAATAGTATTTTTCAAAGTGTTTACAAAATATTTCATGGAAAAATACTAATCTTGAAAATAATTAAACACAAGCTAATT
>JBBYHK010000013.1:12644043-12654557 GCA_038382065.1 Adansonia grandidieri | reverse complement strand
GAAATATCTCTTTACAATTAGTTGAATCTATTGATTATTTTGGCTTAAAAGCCTCTATTATTCCAAATACCGTTAGGTTGCATTTGAAAATTTAAATTTCAAAAATTGAATTTAAATTTCATGATTATTTTTCAAATTTATAGATTTGTTATATGCATATATAGTAATGAATTTAAAATTCTTATAGATATTTGTGAATTTAAAAATTATGATTTTATACTTTTCAAATATATAATTATATTGAAACTTAACTAATTTTATACATAATGTATAGGTTTTATTATCATAATTTTTATAATAAATGAAATCCAAATTCAAATTTTCAAATTCATGTCACCAAATATAGCATTAATGTTTTCTTATGATATATGTATATGCATGTTAAAACACATAAATAGAACTTTTAAAATGTAAACTTGGATTTTAAGGTATAGATTCCTTAATAGATAGAGAGGGGGAACAAAAAAGAAACTACTAGTTATAAAAACTGAGATCAAGCAACTTAGGCTAAAGTTCGTTCTACTCGTTTAGATACATACAAGAATTTGAAGCTAGGAATAACTAGCAGCAATAAAAAAAGAGGAACAGCAATAACTAGCCAAGGAATACAAGGACACAAGCACTCGATGCTCTACTTATTAGGGTTGCTTTTGAGGTGCTGTTAGGGCCTTTTTTTCCCCCTCTTTTGTTGGCCATTTTTCGAATGCTTATTGATACTACATGAAGAAGAGGGAATCTATTTTAATATGGGAGTGTGGGCAAATTTGGCGTCAATATAAGGGTAATCAACCATCCTTTTTTCCCCCCTTTCTTTACCACTTTGACAGAAGAAAATTCCTATTGAATTTTGCTGCCTGCCAGTGCTGGGATATTTTTGACTGGGAGCTTTGACAGGGCCCCAGTTCTGCATCTCTATTGGAATGCACTCCTGGTCAAGTAATCAAGAAGTCATGTTAAAAAACAAAAGCTTTTGATTTTTGAATGCAGAGTAAAATTGAAACGTAAAGCGCCAAAACTGAGACTCAGCCACTTAGAGATCTTACATGCCTGATTATAGAGCTAAGCTGAGCCTCCATTCGAATTAAGTAGTACAGTAAGAATTTCGAAGCCTTTGGATGGACGCTTTCTTGAACTAGATTTCTGGCTCATACAATTGGATTGCAAAATCTGGTTGAGTCACTATCTTACCTAATCTAAAGAGCTAATGTATAATAAAAGAATTATATTTTTTTTAATAAAAGAAAATTATGATCAAGGAGTGGGGCTAGACGCTTGAGCCTTGAGGATTGTATTTTTTTTTTTTAATGGTCCAATCAGAGTCTGTAGAATTTTGAGTCCTGTATTGAATTCTGTATGTGAGAGAAGCAATGAATTAACAGTACATTTTAAAACCAATAATTTCATTTCACATCAAAATGTTGGAATTCAGCTCCGTGTCAAAAATTTGTGGCTTGGGCCTTAATTTAATTTGGACCCGGCACTTGGCTTTGAACGTGATATTAGCCATTAGTTCATAGTCTCCGGGAGACAAAGAATGATATACCATACCAATTCAGAGGTACTTATAATAGACTTTACTGTATGTGCAGCCAATTCAGCATTAGAGCGTTAGTTAAGAGTATTGGAGAACATCCGTCTGTTAGCGCTGTCGTTCAGTTGTCGTTAGGAGCGCTATCACCCAAGAGCTTTGTTGTTAGGAAGCGATGTTTACGATATATATATATATATATATATGTTTTTGTTAGAAAGTGCTGCTATTAGAATGCACGATCAAATCAGACTATACCTAAACGACATGTTAATGATAAAAAAAATCAAACAACTACAATCTACAAGTGATTTTCGAAATTACCGATAACTATTGTTAAAACTCTTAAAGAGAAATTAAAGAGTTAAAACTTCTAACATTAACAATTTTCTTCCTTAGTTGTTTACATACGGTTTGGAAGATTAGTAGCCAACATAGCTAAAACGTTTTAATTTGAAAACTTACTGTTGAAAGTTTATGTTTCAGAGATTTGACAGTTGCTAAGTGAAGTCTTTGTACGGAAAAAGATTTTAAACACTTTTGGAAATTGCGGGCTTTACTAACTGCTATAAGCTGGCCATCAGCCAAGATTGATTGTAAGTCAAATATTTTTATATCATAGTTTCAGCATATTTTCTTCTTATGTTCTAAATTGAGATAATATGTAACAAAATTGAAATCCCATAATTAATACGAGCTAAGCTATTCTCCTACGACAAGTTTCAATTAAAGCTTAAGAAATAAGTACAAATGGTAACTCATAACTGGACCCTTTGGCCCAAAACAATAGTAAATGGATCCAAGCCTGAAAATTGACAATGTTGTATTTATTGGGGGCCTTGAGCGTAAGTGGTACCTATGGACCCCAAAATACTAGGCCATAATTTAGATTAAATTAGCCATTGGCACGTTCAACTTCAATTCAATCCAAAGGCATGGCGTAGCACTAAAGGACACTTTTATATAGGATTAAATTGTTGACGATTAAGATTAAAAAAAAAAAAAAAGTTCTTCTTTAGACAACTGGGTTACTTCATTTAAAACAATTAAACCATTTTATCTCTCATTTTCTTTCCTTAATTATAGGGTAGGCAACTTGATTACTGTTACAAAATTCACACATGCCTTTATATCAGAGCACAAACTTTGCCTTCCATTTGATTTCATCACGTGGGAAATGAAAGTTTTCATTTCATATACGAAGCCCATTATCGCTGTTGCGATTTACACATATGAAATCACAGCCGTCCAAAGATCCACCGCTCCCCAGCCCTAATTTGGATCTTGGTTTTAAGTTTAACGCCTAACGATCACCAACCATATAATATTGCCACCTGGGATTTTTTTCCCTCTTAGAAAAGTATACTCCCTCACACGATTTCTGAAACGTACTGCATAATCTCGACATCGTTCTCAAGTCCAGTCATCGTCTCCGGCGCTAAAACAACCTCCAAGTCAACGCTCCCATTCCCTTCTCTCCCAGGAAAGGCCGAGATCTTCCCATCAAACTTGTTGGCCCTACCACTCCTCACTGCCAAAGGCCGACCCCACCCAAAATCATTATCGTACATTGGAAATCTCGGAGAGCTTCCCATGGTGATTGATGCACCGTCCGAGTTACCTAATGGAAATAACCTTGGCTGCTTCTCCCAATCCGCTACACCTCCGCGCACCGTATTATCATTGTGTGCGACCACGTTTTTGTGAAGCAGATCGGCGGCCCAGCTCAAGTCCTTAGCCAGCAGCTCACCGGCTGCAGCAAAAGTTGGAATACTCTGAATCGCGTTCCCAAAGTAGTACGGCTCGAGCTTTGGGTCCAACCTGTGTCGGCAATTCACCGCCATCCTAAATGTCGTCGTCTTGGTCGGCTCCAATTTCCTGGCACGCGTCACCGACCTCCAAAGCTGAGCACAGAGCGATTGGAAAGACGAAATCTCAGCATTACTGTTTTTCACCTTACCGTTAGTTTCTCCATTAACGGATTTCCAACTGTCATTACAGAGCTTTCCTAAAACTTCGGTGTTCGTTTGTTTAGTTAATAAGCAACTGTAATTAGCTCTGTATTTAAGTTTTAAAATCGCGTCTCTGCTAAAATGGAAAATCCTTTCCCTCAACGGCTCGTCGCCGGAAAAAGTAATTTTGGGTCCGCCGGGAGGGAACTTAAGCACTGCTTGAGAATTAAACACGGTGTTGCGGCAAAAATGGGGAGATTTCGATATTTTTGAAGCTCCTTTTGTAATCTCAGCGAAGGTGTTAAAAAAGTGCCAGAACGAAGTCCCATCGGTCACAGCGTGGTTTACTGTGCAACCAATAAAAACCCCGTCGACCAACTCTGTCACTTGAACCGCAGCTAATGGCTTGAAATGGCCCGAGTAACTAAGTGTCTTGTCGAAAGCGAAACACTCTTTGACACAATCGGGTACATCTCCGGGAGACAAGATGTCTTGGATGGAAAGCTTAGGAGATTTCACAACGAGAAAGTCTATGCCGGCGTCGTTGCACGTGATATACACATGGCCGTCGGAGTCTGTCGTGAGACGACCGGCCAAAGGAGGGAAGTGAGAGAGAGCAGTGGAAAGAGACTGTTTGAGGAAAATCACGAGGTCATCGAAGGAAAAAGGGGGAGACGTCAACAAAACTCCTTTTTGAATGTACTGACAGGAAAGCATAGGGATGTCTGAGACTGAGAGCTTTAAAGCTTTGATGTTGGATTTTTGGTCTGGGAAAATCATGCATTTGGAAGTAAGAGTAGCTGAAGAAGACGGCATGGTGATTTTTGAAGGGCTTTCGTTGGTTCTTTATTTTTTCCCCCTTGTTTGAGCTAATCACTAAAGAAATAGGGAAGTGAGGGAAGAAGGGAGAGGGAAAAGGGTTTATATAGAAGAAGGAAAGGATTTGGGTTCATGAACTTAAAAATAAGATAGAGGTGGGTAGTTTCACGGTGGTTGGTTTTTTTTTCCTTTATTATTTTTATTTTATTTGATTGTCTTTTGTTTGTTATGGATATTTCATCAACACAGAGGATTTGCATAAGAGAGAGAAAGAAAGGGTGGGACGTGGCACGGGAAGATGAAACTTTGGAAGTTAATATTGGCGTTTGGGACTTTGAGCTGAGCTGCTACTGTATAAGTAATATGTTTTTTGCGTGTCATGTAACTAAATGGGGAAGCTTTTCTTGGTGTTCTAGGAAATCATGGAAAATGTCAGCTCTGAGATACCTAGAAATCCAACAGGTCAATGATTTTCTTGGGAAAATCAGATATAGATTCCTGTTAGTGTGTTTAACAGATGCTATTTCTCGTGACTTGTTGCATCTTTTCCCCCTTGAATTTTCACATCCTAGACTGACATGTGCCGAGGTCTTTAGGAATAGGATTCGGAGCAATTCTTAAAAACTGTAATTTTTCTTTTTTTTTTTGACAAACAGTTCAATAGGTTGTTCCTTCACAAGACGATGGTGTTAGTCTGCTGTCTTGCCTCAGTTGTACGTGAGTTATTAAAAGTTAATGGCCTCAAACTTAGAAAACTCATTCAGCATGGGTTTGGTTGACAGGTAGCTACTGAGCACCATTTTAATCACTAAAATTATTTTTAAATTATTTTTACATGAAATTAATAATTTTTATAAAATTAAAAAAATTAACTAATACGTGCATTTTTTTTTTTAATTTTAGAAATCTTAACAAATGCCTCTATTATAATATCTTTATGAACACCCTGTTGAACTTTCCTTTTTATTATTTTCTCTCTTAGTTTATCCTCAATTTGTCAAAAATCTTTGAAATTAAATAGTTTTTGATCCCTATTCTCTTGTATATATACTCACGGCTTACAAGTGATTAAGTACGCTCTAACCTCTTTGAATATGAAAAACAAATGCTGAAATTATCACTAGCTTTTGTAAACTCTATAGTTATATTTTCTTTTCCAAGAAATATAAAAATCTTAGTTTAAAGTTGGAAATATTGGGATGACCAGACGAATAAAAATAGAATAGTTAATTGCGTCATTATTTGACTAACTAATTAATCAAATTAAAAACATCCTATTAGGAATCAAATTTAATTTTATTAAGGGACATTTGGGGGAAAAATGGTCTGTTATCCAGCTGTTTTGTTTTGCTAAACTGTTCGAATAATTTAAAAAGAGTATTCATTAAACAGATTGAAGAATGAACATGCTGTATAGCCAACATTACATATATGGTTTGTCAATCATCTATTTCAATCGTGCAAACTGACATGTACTCTCACTACAACCTTATAATTTCAAACAAAAATCATGTTCACTATATATATATATATCCTCAATATCTCAAGCTAGGCCACACACTTGTAATTGTAAAAATAATCCAATAGCTATCATATAAGTAGCTAGATATTCAAGTGACAAATTCCATGCGCTTGGAATAAGCTAAACAGTAAACGCCATACACAAAAGCAGCTGAACCACATCCCATCAGCATGATAACGTTGCTCCTATTTAAATTTAGTTCTCATGCTCAAGTAGTAGTGGCTTCTGATAATACAAGCTTATCTATTGTTATGTTATCGAAATTTGCGATGAGGATCAACTATAAATATATGTTTAGTAAGAGTATATTTAATTTTTTTTTAAAATTTTTTTATATATTTAGAGAATTATATTCTTATATTAGTATTCGAATATGTGTTAAATATATATGTTGATACAAATATCTCAGAGAAGATGAAAAATTCAGCCAATAGGTTTGTTGTTGTTAATCTAACCATTTGAGATAAGGAACATGGATTTAAAATGTGATTATGGAAATGTTTAATTTAATTGTGGATATAATAAATATTATTATAATTAATTACAATAAATAATGATAATAAAAAAATCAAAACTATAAGAACAGTCATAATATCAAATTAGGACTGCTATTTAGATCGTAGTGCCTATAAATTTTAATAAATTTTCCGCCAATGGTTGCATTATCCTTGTGCAGATTCCCAAATTGCCCCAAGGAAGACAGAGAGGAAGAGATTTTCTGTGTTCTTGTATAACGATTATGTAATGTGGTAAAAATTGAATCTTTCAGTCTCATCTTATGTTTTTATGTATGTATTTATGTATATAACTGTAAATCTGTGATATTATGAACAAAAATATATCTGTAATATGATATATATATATATATATATTTTGGTGGATGAGTCTGTCATATGAAAATTTCTTGGAACTACTCGAGCATATGTAGGAAGGAATTCAAACGTGTCATGAACCCGACGGTGAGGGGTTTGGATCCAAGCAACAGCAACAGAATGAGAAGAATCTGGGTATATTTTTGATGGCATCAAATAAAAGACATCGGTCAACTGTACTTCTACGTTCATGCATATGAGAAGAAATTGTCAAATCAATCGTTGACAAAGTTCTTAATTAAGAAATTAATGAGTTGAACCAGCCATTCTGCAGACGGAGGCCCACCCACAAACATTTATGTAGTCATTTCTGAAGACTAAAACTATATCCCAGTACCAAGTAATCGAACCCTAGCCCTAGTCATCTCAGGTCAAAAAGCTAAGAAAGCTTCCCACAATTATTGAACAAAATCACTGTTTTTATGATCTTGTTCCCCCTTTTTTTTCGAGACTCCAAAAAATCATTAATTTCTCTGAGAATCTGTAGATCATCCAATAAGCTAGGTAGCTTTATTGTGTGCTTCAGGTCCCTTGAAAAATAAATAAAATTATGAGAGGCTGGCATAAAAAATGAAAAACAACTTAAAGCAGTATCAGAGACATTTGCAACCACATCCAAGGATACGCCATTTCTTATGTTAGGTACCAGTACCACTACCAAGATTCTTTTGGGAAAATTAAATAGTAGTAATACCTCTTAGGAAATTGGAAGGTTGTCCGAATTTTAAGTAGTGCTTAATATATAATTTATTTTTAAACATATGTGATATGTGCATTTAGATTGGTGATTTGTTTATAATTTCCTTTTTAAATTAGCAAAATTTAAATCTTCTGTTAAACTTCTCAAGGCCGTAATTAACAACGAAGCAAAGACAAAAATTTTAAATAAAAAATGTTGGTAAGTGTTTAGCGATATTTGTTTATTTTTTGAATTCAATAAAAATAAATATATTAAATGATAATAAAATAATTTTTCAGTAATTCCTATGTATGCACGCCGATTAGATTAACTTGACTCATTTTAAATAGCCCAACCTCTTTATGTTGGCCAGACAAAATTCAGTGTCGACAAAAAAGTGGAGTTGCTTTTCCATTACTAAATGATAATGTGATTGGTTGGTACTAGCTTTCCACTAATCCTGGTCTTTGGTGATTCTATCGTTTTTGGTAAGGACAACTTAATTATTGGAATGCTAATGATTATTTCACTTTGTCCACGGTGCATGTATGCAATGATGCTCTAGCAAGGAGGAATTAAACCAAGAATCTGCTAGCTGGACCTTTCTATATTCATATTAGTAGTTTACCAAATTGGCAATATAAAATAACAAATTTGTTTGTTGGATTCACTTCTTCTTAAACCAGAAAGCTGAATTCAAATAATCATCAACATATATAGATAACAATCAACACATGATTGCAAAAGCTACCGTCGAAAGTGTATTTGTGTGTGTTTGTGTGTCTAGATATATATAGATATATATATATTATGTCATCATCTAGTGCGCACTTTAGGTTGGATTTGAACGTTGAATGAGGATTTTTGAGTTTTAATTAAGGATTGGGGGCCAAGAGGGACAAGGGAAAGAAAAGAAAGACGTTATTGCTTTCAATACTTCTTCGTATATGACTTATCATTTATCCCATGTCCAAATATTCTATGACCAACTTTTACATGCTTGAAAATACATGCACATGGTTAAGATTAATAATCAAAAGCATTCCGTTGCTGTTTTTAGACCTTTGAATAAATATAATGGTTGCTGAAACTTGGAAATATAGATGGATGTCGCCATACGTACAAAAAGAAGAATGATCAAAAGAGAAATAACTTTAGCTAAACTGTCTCAGACATTGTAAGTTTGGTACTTCTTTTTCTTCGAACTTTCAATTTCCTAGCCACCATTTTGTCGAGACTAGCGAGCAATGGTCCACGTTGAGGGTGACAACAAAACAAGCACTTTCTCCACATCTCTTTCTTGCGATTGTTATTAGGTTCAATGACTCGAAAATTTGGTCTGAAAAGTTGAAAATTCTTCACCAGTTATTTCATTTTGGTGACTGAGATGAACCAGTGCTCTATCAATCAACAAGCTGGGTACATGTGCCTAGTCTCACACACTAACTGTAACTAGATTCAATGATTTTGAATGCATGCAAGCAAATGGGCAGGTCACAGCCTTTACTACTTTTCTCTAGAGTTTCTTTGGCTCGAGGCTTGGCCACGTCTTGGAATCACGTCTACAACATCTATCGTTTCGTAGCAAACAGACTAGCCCATCCCCTAAGAAGGTAGGTCCGGCAGACCGACTCAATCAAAGGACTTGATATATTAAGAAGATTTGTCTAACGGGCTCACAAATGGGAAAGAATTGGCCATGAACGATTCCGACAGACCTAGATGGCATTACAGGAAAACCGAATATCTTTGTCAAATAGTGTACTCTAATTTTACTGCAGAAAACAAAACGAGATTGTCGTTTTCCCCTCCACTATGGCACATCATCTGGATAACGCGGGCCGTACCCTATTTGATTTTTTTTTTCTTCCTTTTCATATTGCAAAAGCCAATTTTTCGTGTTTTTCTTGCTTGTACTAATCTTAGTCAATACTAGCGGGCTTAGTGACTAGTGAGAAGTGAGGGGTGAGCCAACATTCAGGGCTGGCGGCTAGCGATGGCTCCCATATGGTTGGTGCCATACTGAAACTGGTGTGATCATTTACTACCTCATTCATGATCCGCAGTCCCCGGCACTGAGCATCACTTCAATACGTTCTTTCATGCAATTTGTTATCAGTCGATTTATCTTTTTCCTACCCGGTAGTGTTTTAGCCCTTGATAAACTTTGAAGCGAAAAAGGAATTTTTTGCCACTTGGCTTTTCATGGAGTTAAGGTGATTGAAACTTTCAACCCATTTTAAGAAACTGTAGGTTTACCAGTTTCCCCTGTTCGCTATCAGGTCTAATCAAAGCTTCCATCCTAATCAGCTGCAATGGATAGAACTTGCTAAGTTTAGAGTTGTTATCACGAATTGATTGCCTTCCCCCATTTTTTTTTTTCTTTGGAAAAGCTAATCTTCTAGATTATATTCATAAATAATTATATGTAAAACCTTTAAGGATGAGCTAATGGTGACTCAAATCCACCTTGAAAGAAAACTACATATTTTCTTGCATTTCCAAGGTCGTTTGGACCCTCTTATTGCTGGCTCTCCAATGGATAACTCCATGAAACACTTTAATTTAGATATTTGTTTGCATCTAAATATTCAATTGTTTTAATTATTTTTTTAACATATCATTATATTTTTTTACAAATAAATAAAACTAATAAGTTGTATATTAATTAAACTTGCATTAATCAACACGTTAAGTCTTTTTCATATACAAATTTAAATCAATCTAAAATTTTAATATTAATGTTAATGTAAAATTAAAATTACGAAGATAGAATTAAACATAAACTTCTAACTTCTTCATTTATAAAATAAAGTCATATCTTTTTTTTTAATTAATGAAGAAATAAATCCCTTAATATAAAATAATTAAATGCAACCTATAGCTCTTTTTTTTTTTTATTTATCATCAAATCAATTCATAAAAAATTAAAATTTTTATTTATAAATTAATTGAATCTTAATAATAAAAAATATATTTAAAATTAAAAACTAAAAATATAGTGAACTGTCCATTTTTATACTTTTTAATTTTCATGTTATAATTATAATTAATTTAACATCACATAGAAATTGTTGACATCTTTTTGGAGAAAGGTTGAAAAGGAGAGCAGGGACAGAATCTACAATACAAGTAAAGGTCA